>JAOTAV010089925.1:0-11583 GCA_026546445.1 Cyclargus thomasi | reverse complement strand
TGGAACAAGAAAATTGAATTCCTGCCTTTACTTGACACTGGCCATGGTTATAGCCAAGCGCCATATAAATAAATAAAATAAGTACAACCCTTCTGTTGTTGCGAGTGTCCAAGCAAGCGACCAATTGAATTGACCAATAAAATTTTGAATAGTCAAAATTCCAAATAGTTTATAATTTGAAAATATAATTTGCCTTACGTACGGAGAACGAGGTTGCCTTAAAGTTTTATTACTAGGAGAATCGGAGTAGTAGTATTTATAGCTTTGTCAATGGCTTTTCCTGGCAAAGTTCAAGTATTTTTTTAAGTAATTTTGAAGAAAGACAAACGCACCAGCAACATGAGTTTGGCCCTTTCAAATTACACAAAATATTTTCGCTGTTTTCACTGCTGTTTTTATTCTTGAGTTATAAAATTACAACAAGTTGCAAGTTATTAATATTAAATACTACCGAGAACAATATTGCGTAAGTTATATAGGACTTGAGAATAAGTTTCAACTTTTTTCCTCATACAAGGCAGCAAAACCTTCAAAGTAACCGTTATAACTTACCGTACCTTACATTTTATGTGGACATATAAAATTTGGAATGATACTGAAATCCGATATGCGTTTTTACTTTATGTTAATGCTTTTTCTACATTTAATGCGTGTTCACTATAATATCTTGTTCTGCTAAGAAATAACATAGTGGAAAATACGTGAAAAAATTTGACAACTTACGAAAGATTTTTTGTCATTCTGTATATCTTTCAATCCACTATCATATTAATTTGCATTCAATAAATCTTATTTTACACGCATCTTCCCTATTCTCTTTATTGCTAGGTTATAGCACCAGAATATAATATAGATATTGGAATAATGCTGTAGATAAGTGTATTATCCTTGTCTCATATGTTTCTTTGTTCAGTGGGCGGTGCAGCTTGTGAACAAGGTGAGATCATAGATCTGTTCGTAAAAAGCAATCAAATTAATTGAATCCAACCTTCGCCGTACATTCGTACGTGTCTTATTTTAATGATCCACGTATGGCAGGCAAAAACTTAATGATACACAATTCATGCTTATCAACATATCGTACATGTCCAATTTTTTGCACGGAGAGGATTATTATGTAATTAGCATATCAATTCTTTAAGACGCACCTGTAGAGGATTTATGTTTCATATTTAAAAAACAAAGGAAGTCTTCTCAAAGAATTGATTAAATTACAATCTTAGTCTCGGCTTTAGGTACGCCCATACATTTCTCTGTCTCTACTAAAGTTGTTATCTAAGGATACATTTTTAAAGAGCAAAAGTTATGATAGACTCAAAAGTACCTTCACCTAATTTAATCGAAATCGCTCAAGCGTTAACGGGGATAGGGTTCATTGTATGTATTAGTTTGAATTCAGTTTGATGTTTTATAGCCTGCTGACACTCTGAATAAATATTTTGAGTACATTTCGTTACGTTCCTTTTGTCTGTACAAACTGGCCGACCTATAAAACGCAACTGTCAGCTGACGCAGGCAAATTCGGATATTCAGGGGTCGTTCTGAAAACGTAATAAACCTAAGTATTTCAGCACTTTTATATGATTATGGCGTTTTATACGACATATTAACTTGTAAGTTTATCGTCGGGTTTACCATCACAGAAGAGATCAATTATTACAATGTTAGGTTTGAATTTACTAGATACAAGTAAGAGAATAAACTTGGTATATGCAAGTTTTAAAAAGTAAACGAGGATTTAAGTGTAAGTATTTAAGTGATCACTTTGTCATTTGACAATCAAGTCACGTTAGATGTTAATTTTTACAAGTTGACATCCACGGTGCGCGAAAATTCGTAATCCTCACGGAAAACGTACTTTTTTGATATCAAAAGAATGTCATGTCCTTTCCTGAAAAATAAGTAGTAAGGAAATACTAAATTTCATACAAATTGGTTCAACGGCTTAGGCCAGAAGATGTAACTGGCTGACACACATACAGACTGTTTGGCAGTAGGGAAGATGTGTTTAAAAGATTGAAATAAGGCTACCTAGGGTGATATAACCAAAGGGCTGTTTATTTATAACCTGTGCGACTAAACTAGAGACATGATCTTGACCAAAACAGCAACAGCAAACTAGCTAAAATGTCGATGCCTGATAACAATTAGCTAGTTTTCTGTTGCTGTTTTTGGACATTTTGTTATGTATTCTCACATTTTTCCAAAATGACTTTGTTAAGGTCATGTGCCTAGTTAAGTCGCACAGGTAATACTAAGTTTTTCTCCGGCGGTGGTGGTCCCAGCTGTCAGCTGTCTGTATATCGAGGACCGGTGATCCCGAACTATTCACCAAAGGATTTAATTAGGGCGATTAGCGCTGTCATCGGCTGTCGACGTGATGGGCGTACAGAGGCCTAAGAGCTTCGATACATTTCAAGCCGTATATGGCTGTATATATTCCAAGCCGAATGCGCGTGGCTAATGCTGAAAGCCGTGCAATAGCCGCTATGCCGCTAGCCGATACGGCTTTACCGCCCTGGGGAGCCCAAATATAAAATCCCTCGGGACCACTAAACCGTTTTAGTGACGATACGTGGTTTATAAAATAAGGATCAGTTCACATTTTCACGTGACGCGTGGATGTAAAATGTAATAAAATACACTTCTAAAAGATCTCGAAAGATAATGAAACCTACAACGTACCTTCAGCGTTAATGTAGTTACATTTTAGTTGATTTTTATTGTAATATTGTCGCGAGGATAAAAAAACTCGAAAAGCCACCTTACCACCGCAGATGGGCGGTTCATCAATTTGAGATGCATCTTAATCCCGTGAAGCATAAAGCTTAGTTTTTAATGACATATTAAAATTGTATTGCATTGTCACGTCGCAATTTGAACTGACCTTAAGGCCAAGTCACGTACATCCCGATAGGCCCTACAATATGAATAATCTGAAAAAGTCAGACTGATGTAAAAGTCTGTATGTGTTTGGTGGATACAGACTTTAACAGCAGTCTGATGTATGATATTCTAGTGTTTCTGAATAATTAACGGAATTCAAATCTATAATCCAGAATGCTATTCCGGATGTGTGCAATATAAGAGTAATTACATCTTGGTGGTCTGGATAGTCACAGGGTCCTGTTTAAGAGGCTATCAGAAAGTAATGAAAGATTTATTGGAGCACACGATGGCGATCGAAACGTTGTTAAAGTCCACTGATTACACTATGATGATACTATAACAACTAAAATAAACTAAAAGTTTGTTTAAGTGTATTTTGAGAAACCCGTATAGGTGAGAACTCAAGTTTAATTAAGCTGCTAAATAAATCATTCTAGAACTTTAAGCAGCATGCTAAAAAAGCTATTATAGATCAGGTACAGATTTTCCTATTTTATTATTTCATTTAAAAGTATAAAATTTCCTGGACCCAAATTATTATTTTTTTAAAAATTTGGATGTTGAACCCTTATATCATACAAAGGAAAATGTACGATCCATATAACGATATTGCAGCCAAAACCAGCTCAATGTTAGTACAATCAGGGAAGCGGAAACATAGCCAGGTTGAGGATCTAAGTATGTTGGTTGGGTTATGTCAAACCCAGCCGACAGATCACGGACTCACATGGAAATGACATATTCCGACCAAATGACGTATATCTGTCAACTGGTTCTTTTTTTAATTTCCCGTATCATACATAAAAATCTGTGCTGAACTATAGTTCAGTTCAACTAAAAGCCATTTCGCTTAAACACAGCTGATTGAAAAGCGCAGCTACTTACTATGATGATGAGACGAATAATGAAAAAGCCGCGATAATAAAGTCATAAATATGTAATACCATTAAGCCAGCTTCCTGATCTCGTGCGTAAATTATTCAGCATGCAGCTATTCCCCGCAGCTGGTGCCCGTCACAATACGTCGGCCATCGCCGTCATTGACGTCATCCACCAGTTAACATCTAATAAAAGACGTCTGGCATTCAGCGGAAAATGTTTACCTTACAGCGCTGATATTTGGGATTCTAAAAATATTGATCCGTTCAATATGTTGCTCTAGTTGGGCGTTCTGTATCTTTCTCATTTTATGTTTCATTTTCTATTCCTAGCCTATGAAATGTTTCATCATGAGATGGACTGCTTTCTAAAAACCTGATGATAAACTGGCTTCAATTATTAAATTCATCAATTTCATTATTTGTCAGAACTTTGTAACTACAGAATTTTGTCCTTCCATCGGGTACTCAGAGCCTGATTTTTATTATAGCAAATAAATTATACGTTAGCAAAGACTGATAAAATACCAACCCAAATTTCACAAAAGGAACTCCACGTTTTATTAAAACAGCAAGTAGATTAACCCGTCAAGGGTTTGTAATTCTATTATTAGTGTAGCATGGAAACCGTTTATTAAAATGAAACTTGGTCTGGCGTGGAACTAGGAAGATTAATCGTCCTGAATACGAAGTTATGTAAAGCGCGGCCCTATCTTGGCATCGGTCCAATCACTTGTCTCCCTTTATTTCCCGACATAAGCTAGGTAATGCTGACGTGCTCTGTTTCGATGTCAATTAATTCAGGCCTTTTGTGATTCGACTGCCATTCGAAAGTTTCCAACTTCGGTTCATAGATCGTTAATTTTAGTTCGAGTTAAATATTTCGAGTTTTCCCTTTTGTGACTATTATACCGTGTAAAAGTTTTTCTGTCTAGTGCTTTAGATATTTCTGTCTGTTACACCTACGCGTTATAATTGTTAAACTGATAAAATTTGAAATGGGGTTTCCCATAAAATAAATTTAACTAGATCAGAACGAAGGACACTTAAAACCTACTAAAATAAAGGGACTAGTTTTTATCTCCGATAAGCCTACAGGTCACTCTCTTATTTTTTCAACAACAATATGTTATAAACACTATAAACTATTTTTAATTTTTGTTACAGATAAATGGCATTATCAAGTCTAACTGGCGGTCATTTTGGTAATTATATTATCATTACTAATTACTTTTTAATTTAATATTTTTACTCTAAATAATTCGGTGTGAAGGTACAAGCCTACAACAATAGAAAAAATAATTACCCATTATGGAATAGGCACTATCTTTAATAACATCTGAAATTAATTTAATTAGTGAAAGTGTGTAATTTGCATAAAATTTAAATAAATATTTAGTAATTTTATACTTTCTTTATAATTTACATTATAAAAGTCCTCATTTAACAAATGATACTCTATACTGATATTTAGGACTTAAAGCGGGTTAGTTTAAATATTGTTAGAATATTGTAGAATAAACTTTTAAACTTTACCCTAAGACGACCCTAGGTCGAAGCGGGGTGGTGAACGGGTCATTGACATGAACCTAACAAGACCTGCACAATAAAATGCAGTATAGCGTTCCAACGTCAAACATATTAATCTAGCTTGTGTTTTCATAGCATAAATTGAGTTTATAGTATAAATATCGCTGGAATATAAACTAAAACATCTAAGTAATATTTCAAATGTAATGTGGTAAAATGACAACTTATTCTTATATTATTATCACCATTAATTAAAAAAATGTAAGAAGATGTATGAAAAAAGTTACGAGACATTTAAGGCAGTTGCAGTATGAAGAGAAGAGAGCTTATGAATTAAAGCCCCGTCACAAGTATGTGGCGTCCATCAAAGCCTAACTTGTTACTTTTTCTATTATGAATAGATGAGGCCTAGTCCTACTTCCACTCAATGTCTTTTAAAGGGATAGTCTGGTCTAGAGACAAGCACATTCAGGATGCTGTTGTTGCTGCTACGTAGTCTCAACAATAGTGAAGCTTTTTTGCGCATGACAGCGTAAAAGCCGTCAACGCGACTGTCCGCAAACATCTAGGACGTACTATAACGCCACGGTAGTCCTAGCAACATCCTGAAGATATTGTAGTTCTGGACACGCAGAACGTTGGAGGAGTAAATAAAAAATATGTCGTCCTCGAATATAAAACAACATGTAGGAAACATAATTTGTACTGGTATCAATAGTCAACGCGACGTGCAATCGACAATGCAGTGTCGACTAGACAACTCGGTTAGTCGCGAGTCGCGACTAACAGAGTTATAGATAGAGAGATGAGAGAGTATAGATAGAGAGATGAGAATACCAGCGCTGAAAGTGAAAAAGATTTTTTGTGATTTATATGGGTATGCGCCTCAGCAACATAAAAACGGTTTTTTTGCTTTCAGCGCTGCTAACTTCACAGTGAGCTCTCTGTAAGAAACACTTACAAAGCCTAAAGTATTATCCCTTACTTTCGTTACAATCATATTTATCGCTCACTGTATGAAATGTATGATTACCCACGTGTCAGTATATCAAATAAGTTTCAACAGAATTAATAGATCTGCGGGTAACCATAGAACCAAGGATTACACTAGAATAGTACATTTGTCACGTTTAAGACTTTTTATATTCTAAATTCTGATTCTGTAAACAAAAATACAAGAACATTTTTAGATAGCGATTAACACGAACCTATAATCCCGCTACTAATAATTCAGAGGGACGGAGGGCTTATACGCGACTAAAGAAATTCGTAGTCTTATTTAGCCATATTGAAATATTATAATAAGGCTTGTCATTTAAGTGGTAAGCCTTTTAATCTTTATTTATTAACTGTTTTAATAATATCATTTTTAGCATTCAATACACAAAACAAACTGGTTAGATTTAAAAACCTCAAGATTTTATTATACTTATTTACTTTATTTTAGGTAATTCAGAAAATGTGATGTAACCCACTAAAGCATTCGAAATAAAAAAGGATTCCATTATCTAAGTCAGCTAATGCTGTACTAAATTTCATTATAATCTTTTTAGTACTGTTTGATTAATGGATAAACATGTAAACAAACTTACACATTTATAATATTGTAGAATTAACTTTATTATAATCCAGAGACGCATAATTTTCTATGGTGAGGCTGTATCTCACAGGTGAGCGACCCCTATGGCGCAATGCGGCACGCCGCATATTTACGACCGAATATTCGGCTATCGGGGGGTCTAATTTCTTCGCAACACTAATAAAAATAGTTCCCAGCATACGTAGGAAATGGCAAGCATTACGTGACGAAATTAAACATTCCGGGACATTGTCGTTAGAGCTCCCGCCTCCCGCTGACCAACTCAATGCATGTGCCGACTTAACTGCACTCATTACTACAGGGGTTTTTACTGATCAATTCTATCACCTGTGCGACTTAACTAAGCACATGACCTTGACAAATTCTTTTTGGAAAAATGTAAAAAAAACAACAAAATTTCCAAAAACTGCAAAAGAAAACTAGCTAAAATATCGATGCTTGTATTAGTAATAATTGGCTAGTTTTTATGTTGCTGTTCTTCGACATTTTGTTGTTTTTTTACATTTTTCCAAAATTACTATGTCAAAGTCATATGCCTAGTTAAGTCGCAAAGGTAATAGGTATAGTGTGCTTGAATATAGTATTTTTTTTAACGTCTAAAGGTTGAATGATAAATAACCTATTACGCTACCATTTTTGCTATCATGATTTTTGTTTGATGCTGCAATCTATAGTATCCAATATATATAATATCTATCTAGCTATCATGGGGTTGAAGTCTAACAAATGCTTTAGAAATAAGTATTTCGTAAACTATCCTTGATCATCACTCATCAGATCATCAGATTTTAGTATAAATGTTAAGACTCAAATGGCGTTTTTTTACTCAAGCTTCTACTAGAGGCATACAACGTTATTTTCATCGTTTTAAACGTATTTAATCTAGGCTAACATAACTTTACAAGATTCTCGTAACAGTGGAACCGATTAATAATAAACTATTTGAAGATATTTGGATCATCTTGAAAAGAGCATCGATTGACCTTCAACGACTCCCTCAAGAAATGGAACTCGATCCTCACGAATGTCGGGTAGCCCCTTTGTCTATTACACACCTAAATGCTAAGCCGATTTTATTAAAATTTCCTTACTTAGAATTATAAGTAGTACCGAAAAGGCGTTCTACAGCAGCAGAGATTTAAAACTTCGTTTCTCTTCCAAGATGTTTCATTATAAGAATCTGAAAATAATCTACAACTAACCTTTATTGTCCGAAAATTAGACAATTATTATAACAATAGATAGATAGATATTCAAACATTGTAAATTAAATAACTTCATACTAGCCGTAGTTGCATAATACGGTGGTAAAGTTTCAATGTAGATATTTTTAAAAGCTCAACAATAATTATGCATTTTAATGTAATATAAGCACGGCATAATGGAATTTCAGGGGGTTTCCTGTTTTACAGTAGCGAGTAGACTCGCAGGTTAAAAGGTGAAAACGACACTGTCGATGTTCTCAGACATGCAAATGGCGCTTGAACCTTCTATAATTAATGGAATAACCACTCATTAGTGACTTCTATACATCTTTGTCTACGTTATATGATGCTAAAGTGAAGCTTTATGTCTGACAAAAATTCATCTTAGATGCTGCACTGAAAGTTTTTAAATCTGTTCAAGGCTTTTATTATATTTAGTCGTAGTAATCGTCTTTTTAGAATCCAAATTTAATAATAGTTACGATTTTTATGTTAAGTAAAACTTCAATACAAAAAAAATGTTTTTTTTTTGTATTGTAAGTTTTCACAGGTATGTGAAAACTTGAAGTTTATCTTCTTTAACCACATTTTTCAATACGAGTCGCTGCTTAATAAATCATAATAGTTTTCTAGTAAATGTTAATAACCATTTATTTTAATTATCTTTATTTGATATTAATAACGCATAATGGCTCTGATTGTTCCAGCCAAATTAGATCGTTAGCGCATTATTTTATTGTTCGCATATAAAGCTGGGAATTTAATTGCTATATTTTGTTAATGAAAGTAGGTTACTTTGTCAAAAGCTTTGATTGGTATTGTTAAAATTTATCACACTATCAATATAAATAGTTTCTTCGGATGTTTGTCTGTCGATAAAGCTAAAACACTAACCGGATTATTATAAAATATTGTAAACTAATAGAACGTTATCTTACTTATGAGGATATTTCTATTGCCAATAAAGGCTTTTGTGATAAAACAGGAAAAATAAAGCGGGTAAACACGCGGGTAAATGCTAGTAGAAAATGAGGCTGTATTATACTATGTAGGTAAACGAGCAAGAACCCCCGTCAGCTATGATAACATTTCTCAGAAACATCTGTAGCTTTGTTCGCGCTCTACGCCAATTGTCAAATTCAGTACCTTGTTATAGTAACAAGTAGCAATAACGGCAAACGTCTGCTATATTGATAGCAATATTTTTGTTAAAATAACAGTATGAAGGAAATGAAAATAGTAGAATTTGTAACATATCTAAAGAAATTAATTTTGTTGAATGTTTCATTAAAAACTTACAAGCCACAACTCCATTGTTCGGTGGTATTTTTTTTTCTCATATTCGAGCTTCAAAGATCGCTTTGTAACAAGTCACATTGAATAAAGCGGTTTAAGCGTGAATAAGAATCGAACAGACGAACACTTTTTTGTTTATTAATAATCATATTGCTTGCTTTTACCTGCGGCTTCGCTCGCATAAGATACGAGAATCGCGTAAAAATACGAATATGCTTGTTTGCCTGCTTTGGTAACATGATGTTCTATCTAGTCTCTATACTTTCAACAAAATCTATGCTAAAAATCAATTCGATTAGTTGGTTCGCTAAAGCGTAAAGGAAGGACAAACGAACACACTTTTGCATCTAATTATTTATCTATGGACTCTTTCGATAATGGATATTAGCATTTATATAATATCATAGTATTATGGAATATGGATCTTCCGTCTTATAAACTGTTGTTATAGTTTTAGCATTATGATAGCAGTATATAATAATTTATACCTATCATTATTGCAATGTAGTGAGTAAGTGACCAATGATAAATCGCCATGCATATGCAACATAAATCTTTATAAGTATGACTCCGCAATAAAGTTTTATACTTTACCCCTTTCCACGGGTAATCAACGCAAATATATAACAACCTGGTAAATTATTAAATTACACTGTAACATGCATTTAATAATTCATACCTCGGCTGTATTTGAATTAAATTACCATAGAGCTATTAGAAAACGCTATAAAAACTAAGTGCTTTACCTACCGTTCAGTTAAGTGGATGAATAAAATTAGATATTTTTTCAATAACTAAAGTTCAAACAGTGAATCGAGGTACATAATTCATATTTGCATAGGTACCTACTAATATTATCAAATGTGAAAGTGCTGTCTGTCTGCCTGTTGTTTCCTCACGCTTAAACGGCCTAACAGATTTAGGTGCAATTTGGTATCTTGTATCCGGGAAAGAACATAATTAGTTTAAAACTGAAAATATTGTATATTTCAAAACAACAGAGTTGCGGGAATAAAGTAGTTTTGTATAAGGGTTTTTTTTTAATTCCATACCCTGTTATTTTGATTACACCTTAGTCTGCTCTAAAAATTAATTGATCATACCGGCATACCCGTGACTATTCCTGCCAAAAAAACTATGACTCAGTAACTGGTGTTCGTGATTCCAATCGTGTATGAACGTTCTCGTCATATTCTGGGTACTCATTAATCAAGTTCAATCAAAATTTACGAAAAATCGTATCGAAAATGTCGTAAAGTGTAAATGATTTTTTATTTGGAGACAATGTTAATTGTTATAAACCCTTTTTCATTTATTCATTTCTTTCTACTGCATTTGAAGACAACACGGGTAAAACAAGGAATGTCACTTTTTTGTGAAACTGACTTTTTAATGCCATCTGTTAGCTTTTCAGTGTATCATTCTAATATAAAAATCAGAATTGGTTAGGTTATAACAGTTCAATTTTTTAGAACAACAAATTTAGAAGGTTATCCGTCATTCAATCAAAAATATGTGTCATAGAACATTAGGTCTTAATTTTAAACATTTCAACGAAATTTGACTTCAATACAGTGACAACTGGCAAATGAGAATGGTAATGAAGAGCAATAAAAAAAATTAATAATAATAACAAGTACGCAAAGTTGAGGACCTTTGAAACTATCTTGGCAAGGACTAGATAGTAACACAAGTAAGCTTGAAACACTAGCTCGAACTTATATAACAGATATGAGTCTTTTATGAGACAATAAATAACGCTGTAATAAAATTGTAGCGTATGAACCCGGCATGTCGGGGCCATATTTCATGATTTTTCTGGCATTAAGCGTATCCGAGCACGCATGATCGACCCTAATGAAAACTATCCGATCGCTATAAGATACCCTGCACATTAGATCCGCCGACTTTCCGGAAAGTGTTTCAGCGAACTAAAATATTAATCATAAAGTTGGTTCGAAAACATCTGATCGCGTCATCTTTTATTGCCGCCGATGGATTTATACTTATTCTAATGACCATAAGCGACGTAGCTTTGTTTTACATTAGGTACTGATGCTTTCTAATTGAAATTCAATATGCAAGCATTATTCTGAGTTTCTGTGATATTCGTCTGTATTTCGAACGAATCTAACGATCTATTAGCTGATAGCAGTACCTACCGGTTGGCTCTGTCCGGTAGCAG
>JAOTAV010089914.1:0-11584 GCA_026546445.1 Cyclargus thomasi | reverse complement strand
CATTTTCCGATCTCAAGTATATAATACGGATGCTCATTGCCGTGGGAGAGCCATGCTTCGGCACGAATGGGCCGGCTCGACCGGAGAGAGAGAGAGACAAGTGGTCCCAGTAGTGGTGGTACCTATAAAAAATAACATTGGTTTTGGGAAAATCATGTTTCGAAAGGAGAGTACAGGAGGGTTAGCCAAGATCTAAACGTTTTTGATTCTTTATAGAATCGCTAAACAAAATCTATTGCAAAGACATAAGCGTTCGTTGCGCTTTATGTCATTTCCATAGATTTTGTTATAATCGGTATCAAAAATACGCGAAATGTGAAATCCGGCAGTAGGTAGTACAAATACTGTTATAAAAGTAGTTAAATAGTTCTGTTTAAGACGTATGTAAGACCAGTTATAGGTAGATAAGTAGAAGCATGGAGAAAATAATTGGTCTATGGTAGAAATAATCTACATAGGGCCTCTATGTATGTGTGCGAAAAACCTTTTAAGTTTTAGGCCAGACTTCACTTGAAAAGCAGCTACGTATGAAAACTCGGCATTTTAAGCACCCGCTTGCTATACTCGTAAAGTAGGCGAAAAGCTTGGTAGAGAACCATAAATGGTAACACTTGGCATTGCCTTTTCTGCTTGTTTTTAAAGGTTTTTAGGTATGTACAGTGGCGTAACTGTATACATACTTTCGTTCCACTATGTCCTGTCCTATACAAAAACACGTCAAGCGATTATTCTAAAAAATAATCGCTTGCTACTTGTCTAGGGGGGGCTGATCGGGGGCCCGTGGCATTTTGCCGGCTTGCCACCTTGTAGTTACGCCACTGGGTATGTAGTTAGCAGCTAAGACGGGTGTTTATCTGTTCAACAGCGTCGTCTGATTGGCTAAGATCAATCAACACTCAGCAACGCTGATTGGTTAATGTTCTGACCTCAGCTAATCATAAGAGCTATGGAATATAGAAATAATTGTGTCAAAGTTTGTGAAAAATGGAACACCCGCGCCACGCGCAGTTACAGTATATTTTTTTTATAAAAATAAGGGGGCAAACGAGCAAACGGGTTACCCGATGGAAAGCAACTACCGCCGCTCTTAGCCACTCGCAACATCAGGGTTGCATGTGCGTTGCTGGCCTTTTTAAATACGCTCTCTTCTTGAAGGTTGGCGACGCCTTACCTAATCAGAGACTTTTGATATCTAACGTCGCGGTCGATATTATCGAATGCAACATTGCTAAAGGCCTAAAAAGCCTAAGGCTGAATCTGTGAAGGTTGTAGAAAACATGTACTATTAGGGAAGTTAACAGAGTCAGATTGCGGATCTGAGTTAGTTTCTCGCGATGTGTCAACCCCAGCTACGCCTTATATAGGATTGACATATTTCGACCAAATGGCGAAGGTCCGTCATCTGGTTCTGTATAAATTTCTTCGATGCAAAGGCCGTTTGAATGTTGATTTAACAAAAGAATTAAACAGGGGGCTGATTCAATACAAACCATATTTTCTTGTGACGTCCACATCGATCTATTGTGATTTTATCGTAGCTATAAAATGTATCTTATGATAAGGTGTTACAGTTGATTTTGGATTAACAGTTACTGCTTTTGTAGTAATGTCAATATGGATTGGTTTAATATTGTGCAGGCGTTTGCTTTAACTAGAGCAAAGATCTATGAATTTCTTGGTATCTCTTTTTTATCTATATCTCCTTGGTATCTCCTTAGAGGTTTTTGGTCATACTTCTCATAAAGAAAACTCATTTCTCACAACACTTTAAATGATTTACCAAAGTCCACAGGAGGATAGTTAATAGCTCAGAATTTATGTTTATTCTGTATACATCGGTTTAACGGTGTCCGTGTAATAGGGAAGATGCGTGTAAGACAAAATTTATTGAATGCAAATTATTATGATAGTGGGCTGTCGTGAATTCTGTTGAGAAATAAGTAAGATATTAGCGATTGAAGTTTTCTACCCATCTGTTTCTCTCAAAACGTAATTTAGTATGAACTTTGTATGCAGCTTATAGACTTTGACGTCACAATCAATATCGGATCTCTCTTTCTAACAGATTACTTTAAAGACCTGTAACTCTAATGTTAGGACTACATCGTTATTCAATAACGATAGATTTATTCAAAGAAGAAGAAAAAAATCATGCATATTCCCTATTGTCGACCAAGTGTTTATAGAAATGATATTGGCAGTACCATATCTTATCGTTTCGGAACTTGTGTTAATGCCAATTTTATATAACTAGAGGTCGCTCTGTGGTCCAAATTCGACCATGCATTTTTAAATCCATCGTGTAATGTAGCTATAAAAAAACTATAACCTAGTAATTTGAATTCAATCACAGACTTTAATATGACATAAAGGTTTCGTTACCAGGCCATTAAATTTTATGCGTAGCGATTTATTCATTAAAAATATGCCAAATTGAAGGATATTTTAAAACAATATTATTCCACGCTTCTCCTCCATATCAACTACAACTGGTAAAAAATTCATGCTTTTAATACCTACGCGTCTTTCTTAAAAAGGGTTACAAAGATACAGAAAACGCGTTGGCTCTAGTACAAGTTTAATAACAAATCAATACAACGTATAATCTTGACGTCATGAACTTTAAGAACTGGCTAACTTAATAATAGCGATGCTAGTTTACAATTTATATTTAGGAATAAGCACACCAAAAAAGCCTAGTCATCTAACACAGTATGATCCAAACCACACTTATAAACCAATTAATACAACCTCAAATGGGCTGAATTTACATCTAATAGAATTAAACTTAACAATAATCATAATCGAATCGATTGTAATCGATTAATTGCGAAGTTATCAGTTGCAGATACGACCTACGGAAGCCCGGGTTATCGGCGAATTCTGCAATTAATTCAAACATGCGAACGATGTAAGGAAGGTAGCTAACACGGAATGTTCAATATCGATTTTGTCTTAAATCGATTTCAATTTAAATCGATTTTAGCTAGACTTATTTGACTGCGGATTTGCTTGCTCAGAATTTATCCCACAGGAGTTTTAATTAAAAATTATTATTATTTTTAACAAAAAATTAAAACCGACTTGCAAAGAAAAAAACAAAAATAATAAAAAAGAAACTAAAGAGTATTGAACAATATTTATTTTTTTATAGTGCTTGTTTCTGAATTCGGTGAGGCATGAGCCTATTTCTGTACACAATCTTCATAATTTTAAAGTCGGTACCACGGAAATAGGCTAATGCCTCACAGAATTTTTTGGAAGTCGGTTTTAATTTTTGTTAATTATTTATTATTTTACCCTTTTTAGTTACCCAAAAATTGGAGTATTACCCTATAAAACATTTAATAGGAGGAGTAATCATTGAACATACAAAAATGAAAAAATATATATACAGCCGAACATATAACCTCCTCGTTTTAGGAAGTCGGTTAAAAAGTATCTTACAGTTTTCCCTTTGATAGAGATGATATTGCTGTTAGACGCTGGGATGACGGATGCTGGATGTTAATCAATCAATCAATCAATCTTTTATTAACATGAGTTACAGAGACTCACTTGTTAGTAAAGGCTTAAAAATTATGTTAGTAACAATTACATTATTATAGAGCCTATTTATATCTGAAACAGCATAATTTGAGTGTCTGAAAATTTAATATTTTTACAAAATAATCAATGTGGAGTTGATAACACTGGGGAACAGTAATTGAACACATATCGACAAAAAAGTTGTCTGTTTGTCTGTTTATCTGTTTGTACGCGCTAATCTCAGGAACTTCTGGACGGATTTGAATAAATCTTTTTTTGTTTAATAGCTATTAACTCTGGGCAACATATAGGATACTTTTTATTTAGGCAAAATGTACGGTTCCCGCGTGATATACAAATTTTTGCGCAACGAAGTTGCGGGCACCAAACAGGTAACAATATAACTTTCTTGTACTAGACATATATCGATGACGCTGTGTTTCGACTGCATGATAAAATTTTCTCCTTATCGATATGAAGTTCTCAACTACTCATACAAACTCATACAAACCAGTGGTGCCACTTCTTGCGTTCGCTTCTATATGCTTGTTCACTAACCGTTTCCTAAAGCTAAGAGTTCCCTAGTGGTCGTTTAGCGCTCTGTAGCTTTTTTGACAAAAGTTGTTGAAACAATAGAAGACATAAGTGGAAGAAGCAGATAACTAAAATTTTAAAAACTCCCGGATTTTTGCGTTAATGGACGCTTTTGGACACTTTTGTAAAAGTATTTGAAATTAAAATAACTTGGGTTTGATGTATAGCTAGATACACTAGCAAGATAATAAAATTAGATTTGTCAAAATTTTATGGAAAAAAATTAATATATACTTACTCAAAGGTTGTAAATTGTTAGTTATCTAATTAATTCACTTATGTCTTCAATTAAAATTACAGCAGGTAAGGAGACACTTAGCGTTAGGCGATAGTTGGTAAAAACAGACACACTAAGAGTGCTCGAGGCCAGGTCATTATTTTGCTAAGTCCGTTGGCCCTCCTTCGAGCATTCGCTTTGTGGTACTGGGAGTTACGCCTGTTGGTACCGTTACTCACCGATCCTTGGCAGTATATGATCATGATGGCGCAGCATCGGCAACGTCAGCGGTCCCGGGATGTCGGTGAAGCGGCGCGACGTGACCACCGCCGGCGCCGCCACGTTGCGACGCTGCGGCGACGTCGACGTACGACGCGGACGCGACGTCGAGATGTGACGATGGAACCTGTTGGATGAAGTCAGGTCATCAGACACAAAGTCGCCGTGAAACGCGACGCCGTCAACAGAATCTGCGGGTTGCGGGCTGCCCTTATTTCGGAAACGTTTACCCTTTCAAGCAAATGACAAGTGAAAAGTATCCGATTTTGCTGTCATGCTGACAGTAGTGACAATTTCTCTCATATGAAATTAGATGTCATTTGCTTGAATGTGCAAACATTTCCGAAATCCAGACACTTCCCGCGCGGAAATGCGAACGTTTAGAGCTTACGTTTAAGCTTTAGCACACTAAGCGGATTTGGTACGGAGTGAAGTTAGCGGATGACATTGACAGCAGTTTACCTGAAACTATTGTCAGTGTCATCCGCTAGCTCTCTTCACTTCGTACCAAATCCGCTTTGTGTGGAAAGGCTCTTAGTGAAGCGTCAAGCAGCCTGCTGGCTCCCCTGCATCGGGAGATAATTTTTTATACAAAGAATGTTAAGTTAGAACAAGTCAATTTCATATGTGAAAATCGTATTTGAATTATAGAAAATCAAAACTTAAATTAAAAATATTTTTATTTAAAATAAGTACTTGAAGCACACTTCTGAACGTCGAAACTACGGTGCCTACCACCGGTTTGGGAACTAACCCGAGGAGAGGGAGAAGTACCGGCGTAAGAAAATATTAATATTGTCTTAAAGCTAATGTAACAAACAATAATTGTTTTTAGTTACATAAATAATTGTAAGTCAAAGCAATATATTACGTATATATAGAATAAAAAAATACATAAAGATTAATAAAAGCAAAGTTACGTAATTATAAGTCAAGACTTTTAATATTGTGCAGAAGCAGCCTGGCAAGCAGCCATTCTACTCCCAGGATGTGCTGTTGTTAATAAAATCATTAATTTTATAGTAAGCTATAGCACACAAACGTTCTTTTGCGATTTTTTTAAACTAATACTTTCTTAAAGACTTTTTCAAAATAATAGACAAGAATAATTTAAATTTAGGGTATTAACCTGCACAATACCGATTCGACTTGACCTTACGAGTTACAGGCATTAAGAAGTAGGTCGTATGTTTAATTTTAATTGTTTGATTGAATCACGCTGTATGCTGATGTTATTGCCCGATAGTAAGAGCGTTATCCTCAAATTATAATACTAGATTTACATTTCAACATACTTTTACTTCTCAAGAATCTAGACTTTTCTGTTACTTCACGATGAAAACTTGTAATTGGCTTTCTGGTCACTAATCTGCACTATTACCTGTGCGACTTAACTAGGGACATGACCTTGACAAAGTGATTTTGAAAAAAATGTCCAAAAACAGAAAACTAGCTAAAATGTCGATGCTTGTAACTGTAACATTTATCTTGTTTTCTGTTGCGGGTTTTGGATATTTTGTTATGTTTTTTTACATTTTTCCAACACTATTTTATCAAGGTCTTGTGCCTAGTTGAGTCACACAGGTTATAACTATTGTCATTACTTAGGCTTAGCTTTTCCATATTATTTTAATAATTAAATAAATAACAAAGCATCACAAAGCACAAACTATTAGTTAAACATTTGTATTTTTATATGAATTTTACGAACCATTGCGCACCCGACGCACCGTCACAAGCTTTATAAGTAGGAAGCGTTTCTGCTTGTTTGTTAACGATGAATGATGAAAAAAAATGTATAATAGTAATAAGGCAGATTCTGTGAGAGTATGTAACGATTTAAGGTTGGTTGAAAACGTCTATATGAAGCCTTAGCAGCTGTAAAAGTTGTAGGTGATGCATGATGATGACATGCATCTGCAATCCGTTTTTAACCACACAAGCCAGCCACGGGAATCTTAACAAGCCTAACTGGTTTGATCTAAAAATAGCAAATGCGCATGAGGCCTGTCCGGCGTCCCCCTGCTACGGTTCTTGTTTACTATCGGATCAGTCAGTGGTTTAAATACCTTTATTATTAAGTGCAAAATAAACAAATGAAAAATTTATATGTAAATTTCGCGACCGCGCGCGAGTTGTGATGACGTTGTTTATGAACATATCAAATAATAATAATAATATTAACAACTGAAAAAATATGGTTAATATGTAAATATTATGATTATCACGAGTACTTACTTTTTACCAACTCATATGACCCTAAATATATATCTAAGTCCTAAGGATTTATATCTTTGTGTTATAATTCTCCTGCATAATATTAGGTATACTATAATCTTATTCTATATATTAGAAGTCTCTCGACCACCGACTTCCCACTGAAGCTGCAACCAGCAACCCCCAGGGGGTCGAGACCCACAGGTTGAAAAACACTGCAATGGTATTACACGTTTGAAAGGGAAAGTCTGTGATCATAGGATTTATATGGGATTATCTATTTATTAATAGTTCAGAGTAATTCGTTTTATACCTTTACAATTTGCAGTCAAAATATTTTTTCGATCGTTAGTAACGTTGTTTCCGTTAAATTATATAAGTTGTTTAATTATTAAGTATAAGATATTGAAAATTAAATAAAATATACCTCAAGTCTATAAAATGGGACAAAGTTTTGTTTTACAATTTAAAACAATTCTAAATAATTATATGTAATTAATGCAGAGTGACCTGATTAAAAGGTTAGGATTAAGATTCTGCATTACCTTATAAACAATAATAAAATGTTTTATTTAACAAAAAACCAAATAAATAATAACGTAAAAAGATTACGACCATGATTATAAAATTAAAAAACTTACATGCAATGTCGCGAAATCGTTGGCTTTGCCATTTTTTTTTATTCGCTGCACTTTGAACACTAAACTTCCACACAATATAAACATCCAGACTTATTTCTCTACACGATAAGTCACAAATATGACTAGATTTTTTTATTTCGCTAAACACAACTCTTAAAAAATTTCAAAATTTTTTTATTTACTTTTTTTCATCGGTATTTTAATTTTTTACGCGCGGGTACGTCTGCGTGCGGGACACGCGTGTAACTGTGTATCGATAAACAGATAGTGATGTGACCATTGTTTACAAGTTGTAATGACGTTGTTTATGGACATATCAAATAATAATAATAACTGTAAAAATATGGTTATGATGTAAGTATTATGATTATCAAGAGTACTCACACTTTATCTACAGATTTTTGTAACATATGTAATTATTAAAAGTTTTAAATAATGATATGTCAGAGTTTATAATAATAAAAAAAAGAAACAAATTTTTAACCTATTAAAAAAAGTATCTTTATTTCGATTCCAACATTAACTTTTATCTTGTCCTTGTTTGGTTGAAATTCAAATCACTTAATTCGGGCATCACAGACCCATATTATAAATACCTTATAAACTAGGATACATGTTTATTATTCAATAGATATCTTAAAGACTACATTACTCTGCTACCTTAACCCTAACACTTTGTCTAAGGTATCGAAACCCGAACCCAATTTTCAAAACCCGGGTTTTCCGAGCTTTTTTTTAAATTTAAAATAATCACAATTTTAACAATCAGTCCTTAATTCTCAATTCAATATCAATAGATACATACAATAAATCAATAAAAAAAAAACAAAATAAAGAATACCGATAAACGTAATTCAAAATATTTTTTAAATAAAAAAAAGTACTTGAGAAAGTTTTAACTGTCAAAAAAAGAAATTTAAACTCTTATTAACGTTTTTTTAGAAGAAAAAGTATTTTTAAGCATCTAAGTAACAAAGTATCGTAAAATTCGAAACCCCGGGTTTTCCCAGGGTTTCGAGTTTCAGGTAAACCCGGTTTCGATTTCCTAATCTTGACGATGACCAGCTTCGTTTCAGAGTGTCCCCCGGAATCTCCGGTAGGATACACCCATCGGCCAGAACTCCTCCGCCTCGAGAGTCAACAGCAGATTCGTTGGTTTTCTCACCACAAAGGAGCTTCTCCTTCAGGAACCTGATGCAGGCTGACGTCGTCGACGTGGTCCAGTGTCACGGAGGGAGCTTGCGAAGCTCCTTCGCCACAAAGGCCGACAGCTCGTCCGGATCCGTCTGCTTCAGAAGGAATATAATATCCTGCACATTAATGGTTCTTAGTAGAGCTTTTAGTATTTTCGCAGATAAAATTGTAAATGCTACACTATGAGAAATATTCTAGATTTGTTTGTATGAACCAGGGTTAAGTGCAATTTTATCGATGTGACGTGATGTCGCACGTGCTGGCACATCACTAGTGAACTTTGGACCCGTTTATTTACTTGTTCGGGCTTCACTAGATTGATCTTACTGTAATGAAATGATTCGACTCGTATTACACTCGATTCAGACTTTATTTACTTCTCAATAAAGCCTTATAACGGTAATATTAGAATCGTTCTTCATATGTTCTCGGATTGCTTAATTATTAATGGTTAATATATTCTATATCGGGTAACGCTATTCGCTACTATGATACGCGCAATAAAACCCGCTAAAGCAACAATATTTTGATTGCGTCTGATAAAATTATGTGGTAATATTATATGTCCAAAGTAATAAAATTATGAAATGCTATACTTAGGCTGTTCTGTAATAATTATTAAAAAGAAACATAAAACCCTTAGATAACATGTTCGCTTGTTCATTTCCCGTACGACTGTCCTCTTTATTAATAGCTGTATAATTTTCTGAAACATATTTTGTCGTTTCTTGCTTTTTAATTATACGGAATACCTACGTCTTGAGCATCTTGATATTAACTCGCACTTGGATAGTTTTTTTATAAGTGTATTAATGATAAATGTAGTTTTGGCGGGGATTTCAAAAAGTGACGTTGTGTGTTTTGTATTTTTGGTTAAATTTGTGTTATTTTGGTGTTTAATGTGTGATAATGGTAGAATATCGAATATTAAACATTCGTTGTCATGCACAAGTGTGGACAAGTGATACAACTTCAAGAAACGTGCTATTTTGTGTTCCCCTCCAAAACTCCATCCGAAGTTTTAGTAAAGCTTCTACCGCTTTACTAAATCGACTGACTTGACTCTGACTGTATTGACGTTTTATCTTTACTCTGACTAGACTTTAGACTTGACGAAATTTATATATCGTTTAAAATTTATATTGGTTTCCCACCTTTACTTGACGCTGGCCATGGTTATAGCCGAAGCACTATATATTTAAATAAATAAATAAATGAGTAAATAAATAAATAAATGATGATATTACCCCTGTTGTAGTGCAAATCCTTTTTTGGGTGAAATTCAACACTAGCCGTTAGTATGTACATATAACTGTAGAGTTATTGCAACGGTAATAAAATATTTGGCGCAAAGTAACTGTTTTTTGGCACTAGGCCAAGGTATTAATGAGTATCATCACTCAGATTATGCTAATTGCTACGTGAACGAAAATAAATAATATTTAAATACTTTGAGGATGATTTTATTTCATTACGATGGTTTTTTTTAATGTTTAAAAATATCAGACAGTATTTTTTTAATTTTTAATTATTTAGTAAAATGAAGCGTAATCTAGTGAAATTTAGTAATGTTTTCACGTTTTTAATATTCTTTTGGATCCGAAAACAAAACAAATACGTTTACGTACTACAATGAATTATTATTTTTATTATTATTTAATTAACACGTTTAATTGTCTATTTTAACTAAATAATATTTAGTGTTTCCATTTGAAACCATATTTTTTTCATCATTAAAGTAATTTTTATAACGTAGTTTAACTTTTTTACATTTAAATTAATATTGCATTCTGTGTTGATAAAAACATTTTAGTAACAATTCGCCATCAAGTATTTTGCTATCACATGTTGGCAGGCTCTGTTTAAGTTAGCTGTGTTTGTTTTGATTTTTGTGTTAAGTTTCGACCTAATAACGTCTGTACAATGTATAAAAAAAGTAAGATATAAAAAATTTAGGTTTATATGTGTAAAAAAATGTGATCTGTACTATAGCCGAGCACCTCAGTGACATGAATTTGCAGTTATATTCCTCTATATTGTAGGAAATTTGAAATCCAAATCTATAAATCTAAACATTTTTTATACAATTCGGATTTTTTGTCAATATTTCATTTAGTTGATAAAAAATAGCAATAGCTAACAGAAAAAAAAATTTAAGCATTGACATGAAAAACGTGTTTACAAAGTTTATACTTAAAATGCAGATCATTACTAGACAATGTAGTACAACTTTGTAAACTTTTAACTAGAGAAAAATTTTCTCTATAGAAAATTTTAATAGGAAAAGTTTAGCTTTTAGGGATTATGAATAAGTAATATTTTAAGCTTATTTTTTTTTATATGAACTGAAAATATTATTTGGAGTGAAGTATCGCCAGCATACAGCAGTATTTCTGGAACTCATAACGGTCATGCAAACCATCAAGAAGAAAACGTAGGTAGGTAACTCCGATAATCCGACAAACATTATGCAGGACAGTGTCGGACTATTGAATTTGTCGGATTATAGAGCACTGCTTAAGTCTCCCTTATAATCCGTGTCTAATGATAATATTTTAGAGCTAGTTGACGGATCTACTATATTTGGTCAAAATAGTATCTCAATTAATTCTATAAAAGCTTTAGGTCTCTCAGTCTTCTCAAAAATAAAGTTTGTTGTAGAATATACAATTCTCTTCAGCCATATTGTAAACCAAACTTAAAGACCGTAAATTGCGTTTTGTCATATGTCGGATAACAAGAGGCATCGGCGTAAACAGGGGTCGGATTATCGGGGGACTACTGTATTTATTTTTAAAAGGGAGACGGCAACCTATTTGCAATTGTTCTTCTTCTTCCTTTATTTATTTATTTATTTATATGGCGCTTGGCTACAACCATGGCCAGTGTCAAGTAAAGGCGGGAAATCAATTTT
>JAOTAV010089903.1:0-11585 GCA_026546445.1 Cyclargus thomasi | reverse complement strand
ATAAAAGTATTAAATATATTTCCATTGTCTGGTACCTGTAACACAAGTCCTTCGGGTACTTAGCACAGGGCCAGATTAAGGTGGTGTGAAGCGTTCATAGATATTAAAAAAAAATAATTTAAGACCTACTTAATACTAAAAAATATTTAAATAGTTCATATACTATGCAAGTTGTCCTTGGTCGGTTGCATAAATTGGATAGAAAACAAAATACAGCATACATATTATCAGTATTAGTAAGAATTTAAGTTCTGTTTTTTTTATTATAATTTATATTTTTTTATAACATTATTAGCAATCTAATAATACTTTATAAGATTTTTATGAAAATTGATTAACTGTCCTATTGATATAATATAAACATGGCCAAGCAATTTTTCTCTTATATAAATCACCTGCTATAATGTCATCATATTTCATAACCTCTTGTACAGATATGGGTTCCGTGCAGGAGTATTTTATTACATCTTCATTTGTCTTTTCTTTAATGGTTACAGTTGGCTCATCTATATCTTCAGTAAGCTTGGCTTTGACCATACATTTAATATCTTCTTGCACTGTCATCAGTTCTGTACAGGAATATGTCATTACATCTTTGTTTGTTTCTTCCGTAACACTTGGCTCATGTTCATCATCAATATGATCGGTTTTTACTATTTCAATAGATATAGTCCTAAAAGTACCCTCAGAGTTTAAAATCTCCTGATCCTGAAATTCCAAAGGCATATTTTCTACCTCTCTGAGGCTGGATTCGTCTTCTTTGAACATGCTTTGATCGTCATTTTCACATTCGGCATAAGCAGACTGCATTGTTTTACTTTGTTTTTTTGGACATCTTTTTACTGAGGCTAAACTTCTTAGGGTCAACCATGGATCAAGGATAGGATAGACGGTTGGTGTCACTTTATCCTGCTGGCAGAAGAATTTAGAAGGCAAAGCTCCTTCTGTCAATTTTATCCTTTGGCTAAAACCCATTTTATGCTGAATGTAGTTAACCATATCCTTCTCCATCTGAAGAGTAAAAATGTTTTTTGATACAAAAAGGTTTGTAGAATAGAAAAAAAATAAACTTATTTATTTTGATTAATTTTTAATTTTCTTACATTAAAGTGGTCTTCGCAGAAGTATATAACCGAAGAGCTTGATATTTCTTTGGGGTTCCGACGAGCTAAAAACAACCACTTTTTGCGTTTTTGAGCATTCCTTGGGACACTCACAAATAGTTTCTCTGGTGTTTTTACTGTTGTATTCCTGCATAATGGCACCGCGCACCATTTGTAACTCATTTTGTTAGGCAAAACACATATGTAAAGTTTATTTTCAGGCATTTAGCTCACAGCAACTTTTGTTTACAAATTTTGACAGATTTGACGGATATACAAAGTTATTACGTCATCCGACGCCACCTTTTTTTTAATTTTCACGTCTGGTTGCAAAAGATATTAAAGAAGTGTAATATTATTATTACCACTATTAAAATATTGATCGTTCGAAGTCTAATTCTCTGGTGGCAAAATGATATTATTTATGTTATTATATTTATGTTACTATTAGTAACATAATATCTGTATTTTGTAACTTACTATAGCCATATTGTTAAATATACACACCGGATTCCCGCAATTTATTCAGATGCAAATTTATTTGTGAACGCTGTAATTTCAACGCGCGTCGCTGCAGCTGCGACCGCGCGATTGTGTCGCGTGCGGACCGCGCTTCACTTGCCAGCGCGGCGACTTCGTTCACTTCCTGCTCCAACTGACGTTCTAATTCTCTATAAAAATATATTTGTGATTGTTTAAAAAACGTTTTTAGTAGGCTCGAATTTATAAATACCTTGTAAGTTGTAGGCCATGGGCGATGGACGGCAGCGTCCTATCTCCCTTCCATACCATTCCACTGGCATATCATTAATGATGAAAGATTTTAAATTGATTTAAATAAGCATGATATCGCTCATCCCAATGCACACTAATGTCTAGTTTACACGTATTAAGTAGATAAGTAGTTAACCAAATTTTAACTTAATTTTAAGTGACTTAACGTGCCACTTGCTACTAAATTTTGTGTTTACATGCAGTTAATATTTAAAAATTTAGTTACCTACTTAACACGTGTTAACCAGACATACATATACATAGCGAAGTTGACAAGTAGAAAAATGCTACGCGCTGGCCAGGTGTGGCGTACAATCAGATGAATCAGAGAAGCTATTATTTTTGTAGCCACCACACAGACAGCAGCCTGATCATGGCTAACAACACAACAACTCTTCTCTGATGTTGTATTCCTATGGGCGACGATAGTTACTGTGCATCAGTTTGCCCCCGTATTAATATATATTTAATCAAAGTCTCAGTTGATACCTGGGATACTCGCCGACTACTCTCCCGTAGGACTGTATGCTGCGTACTCCGTCCACGAGGAGGCCCAGCTGTCTGCAGAACTCTGGCAGCTGCTCCGGTGTCAGATACTGCCCACCGTACCTTTACATGGTGGAGTCAACACTAACGAAGGCGCACTACACACTTAAGCCGCCGACATTTGTCGGTAACATTTTGTCAAACGCTAGGACGGCGGTGTCGTTCATTGCATGTTTAAAAACTTTGTCGCTGGCTCAACATTAGCAACTATTGTGGCGTGTCGCCGACATGTTTTTTAGTTCTTTCCACATAACCGCCGAGTGCAGATTAGGCTTCCCAACCCAAAATGCCCTACGTTAGTGGTGTTAGTTTATATTTATTAATTGTCTTTAAATTTCACACTTATGAATTGATCAGGCTGTAGAGCTGAAGACTTCGCTTTACAAATATAGGTGCATTTCGAAAGGTAGATTCGCTACGGCTAGCGTGCTTTTAATTATAGTCTCGCGACACCGAAACAGGCAAATTTAAAGATTGTTGAAACAATTTGAGGAAAATTTACTAATGTAATCAGTCGAAAGAGATACAGATTGTGGATCTAATTAGTTTGGCCGAGTTATGTTAAACGTAGCCGATAGATCACGACTAATATGGAATTGACATAATATTCCGACCAAATGACGTAGGTCCGTCAACTGGCTCTCTTTCAATTTCTCCCATTCCACAGTTTGACGGCACGTTTGTAAAATCGCTAAAGGTTTCTTCTTCATCGACGGCACTTTGATACGAATAGGTTCGCCATCCCTGGCGTATGGAGCGCTTAATGAGAGGGGTAGGAAAGGGCTTTGTAAGTTTTTCTCCTAGAATTGTTACGCTCTCTACTCCTTAAAGTCGTTATTTGATTAAGTTAAATTACTAGAAAGTAAGCAGATATGGCAGCAGACCTCATGTCAATATTCGTAGCTAAGTAAGCACTGGAACTCTGTGACCGGTACGTGGGAGATTCTTCATCACAAGTACTCTCGCATAAGACGCTTTCAGTAGTCCTATAATTATAGTAATGGTAACATTAAAATATGTTTAGTTGAAAAAATACAAGTAGGTATACATAATTGTAAATATACGTACTGCAGTTTTTTTGTTGCGCTCGTGCGTCGAAGTCATCAATATCAGAATCAGTCATCGAGCATAGAACCAAAAGAGCGGAAATGTTTTGTTCGGGAAATAAATCCGCCCAAAGCCACTGCCCTTTGATTGGTCGGAAGTATCGGAGTACGTACACAGGTCTCTTATTGGTGCGGACGGTTTTAGTGCGAGCGTTAGTTGGTTGGCGGTTAATTTATCAGTGCCAAAACACTGATAAGTTTCGAAAAAGGATAGCTCACATTACTACTCTATTGGTGATATGCTCGATGGAATCAGTAGTCAATACTAACCTTAATCTTATATTCTTAATATATATAATTCTTGTGTGCGTGTGTTTGTCATTGAATTCCTCCCAAATGATTTTTGTGTGTATCTTAGAGGATTTGAGAATGGTTTAGAATTTAGATTGACAAACCAAGACCGGCCGGGTAACGTCTGTCGTTAAGGTATGTCGGCTCCACTATTGTATATTTCTTGTGGGCGTGTGTTTGTCTCTGAACTCCTAAACGATTGGACGGATTTGGATGAAAATTTTGTGTGTGTTCAAGGGGATTTGAGAATGGTTCAGACTTCATATTCAAATACCAAGACCGGCCGGATAACGTTTTTTTAACAACAATAAAACAAAATTTATGTTTACCCAGTCGATGTAAAGGATGACATATTTTTCGGTATACTCGAGCGTTCTCCTCGCAGCCGCCCCAGAATTCTTGTTAGCAGACGCGATTGTTTTGGTGTTTCAGGATTCATCTTGCTATTTCCACAATTATTAGAATCAATGGTAATATTATAAATCCGAAAGTGTGTGTCCGTCTATTTCTACATGTCCAAGCCGCTAAATTGATCTTTGAAACGAAATTTGAAATGGACATACTAGAGTTCGTAGTTTACATGCATGATTTGAATCCCAGAAAATTGTACGGTTAGCGCCAGAAAACGGCGCCGTTTGGCGCAACGGAGTTGCGGGCGATACCTCAGTTGCGAGCACCCTTCGATCAAATTTTAATAAGATGCACAGATCCCTTCAAAATTAAATTATTTTATTAAATTTTGAGACAAAGAAACTTTGATCAAAATTAAGTGTAGTGAAAAATAAAACTTAATGAGATAAAGCTCACAATTGTAAAAAGTTAAAATCGCGGTTTCGGGGCGGCTAGGAGCGAAACAGCGCTTAAGCAGTGCCACTTTTTAGACAACTGTGATTTTTTATAATATTTGATCGAAGCGGGCACTATCCATTTAATAATAATACATCTGATTAAACCTGAAATTATGCTCTACTCACTTCATTTTAAGTATGTTGTGGTGGCATTTTACTGCTTCCTGTTTTGTGTTAATTATGTGAATTTTTGCTATTTTATCCAAATCATTGTGGCTGTGGAAAAATGGACTCTTGATATGTTTTGACTTGGTTTTGACATATTTTTCTTTTTAAAAATATTTGTAATTAGCTTGGATTAAGATTCGATTAGCAAAGATACAGTCGCGACCTGGGGTCTATTATGACCATTACAAACCTGCATGGTTCCAGGCATTTCAATATACGGCCAACAATTGCCTTGTTCTTTTTTCGTATTACAACGTCTTATTATTCTGACTGAATTAATAATAGTTTGGTTGTCTATGAATGGATTTTAAACATGTTGGTGACATTAGGGAACGTCAAACTTCACGTATATAGTGTCACGTGACTGCTGACTGGCTGGAACTTGGCTGGGAATAAGAGGTCATAATAACCCCCCACAAGAGACTTGCGCATGCCAAAAAATGCTAGCGGACACGACCATATTTTTTTGTTATAATAGATTTTGCGTGCGCATGCACCCATGCAAAAACGCTAGCGAACACGGCCCATATAAGTTGCATTGGTTTCAATTTAACTATCGCGCAACTCCTTCATTGCGCATGTCGAAATCACGTCAGACGTTCACGCAACGAACTTCATCTCTTCACTGACTCTGCCATGACATGATTTTGACATGGATTTGTGCGGTAGAAAATGGAAACGAATACAAATATAATCAGCGAGCACAGACAGATGACACGCGACCACGAACGTGTAGAATACGTACTCGCAACTGTCCGCCGACATTTGTCTATATTCGCAAAGTTGTCACAACACTACGGCCGATCATGTGGACGCTCGCACGATGATTGTGCCGAATAAAGAACCAGCGGTGATTATGTAGAAGTGTCATTAGATTATGCGAAGCATTTCATGCGCTATCGAAAAGGGCGCGATGGACGCCGACCTACGTTGATTTTTACGTCATCCGAGTGCAAGTTTTTTTTGATATTCGATCGTGAACTTTTACACAGGATTTGTACAGCGCCACCTAGCGATGCTCGCGGTCACATGTACAAATCCCATATATGAATCCTAGTAAACGCGAAACGCGTCCACGATCGAATGTCAAAAAAAAACTGTACAACATAGTGTCAACCATATCGGAGCGGATAGTGTGAAAACGCTCCGACTGAGGTGTAAAAAAAATATCCTCATCTTTCGTAACCTACAATTGAAACAAAAGTAGCATTTTCAGTATTTTAATTCATATAAAAATACAATCATTTTGAATATACATAAACGCAACTAGAGAAGGCGTACAAAATTATTAAATTTAGTTTTAAAAAAATGCTAAATGCAGTAACACTAGGTTTAAGTACACATAATATGCACATGTCAGTCCTATATAAAATCAGCATCCATTGCAAGAAAAACGTTAAGAGATCGAATCTCGCGAAGAGCCCAACGACATCCATACTTCTGAGTTTCACCTTTACCAGAATCTTTATCAAAAACATATTCCATTTGTAGAAAGTTGAGAGCCTCCCATACTGAGCGGATTTCCTAGTCTATACTTTTCGACCAAACTACTGTCAATATCATCCGTACACTTTCTTCACTATGCACCAAAAAAAAGTCTCGAGCCACTCTGACACTGGCAACTTACCGTGTCTATCCGTCCTAGTCCATCCATAGTGTGAAGAAGTTCAAGGTGAAATATTAGAATTATTGACACTGCTCACAAGGGAAATTAACTATAATTTGTAAATTATCAACTTCTTTACCATACAAATTATAGGCAACTTTCCACTTAAGAACTCATACAAACCCGAGTATGGACCGTACAACCTACACACTAAAATTAGTCCTACCTTTGTGACTTCCGAGCTAAACATTGTCATTTGACACAAGCGGAGTAAAAATACCCAAGTAAAAAAGGTAAATAGCTCATGTGAATACATATGTAGAATTGAGTAAATAAAAATTACCTTGCGAGGAAATAAAAAGTTCGACCAAACTATAAAACCTAGCAGAGGGACCAGCAAAACAAACTAACTTCTGCATACACACTCTCAAACTTTAACATACAATTCCTGCATTATCCTTGGGCACGTACATTGGCACTACAGTTACTGTAGACGCTAAGTAGACCCTTGGATATTTTGTCAACGATACGCAACCAACTATTACATCACAACTATCATCCCCTTAGTAACAAAAATATTTATGCAGCCAACTTTCAGCCAAGCCATTTCAGACTTATCTGTCTGTGACACGCTGCATAAACATCTATATTAGTAAGAGCCTTTTCCTACAAAAACAATGTCATCCAACAGTTTCTGCCATAATTCCAATCAAAGCCTGATATGTATACAGAAGCTTAGCACAAAGGCACTTAAATAAACGACTGGTCCCAAGTCTATGGCCTTACCAGAGGCCCGATGAGAATCCACCTGGAGGCACCCTGACTCTTTTGGGTGGTTCAGTCTTTTCCGTTGGGGTCACTGCTGGGGAAGCTTTGGGTGCTTCCGGGGTGACCTTGGCTTGGGGCTGCTCCACTGGGGGCTGGGGTTGGGGCTGAGCTTGAGGTTGCGCTTGGGGCTGAGGTTGCTCCTTAGCTTCTTGTCCGTTCTGGGTTGGCGCTTCGGCACCGTTCGTCGGCTTCGCGGGAATGTCACCTTGGCCTGGAATCAGAAATAAATAATTTTATTATACTTATTAGACCTTTTTCCTAGGACTTAGAAGATTTTTGTGGTTAGCTAAAATAATTATGAGCAGGGATCACACTTATTTATTATCTAGACATATAATAATATAAAAATAGGTCGAGTTTTTCTTCCCGACGAACCTCCTCCAGAAAGCACGAACCAATTTCGACAGTTTTACATTCGTTGCAAAGGTCTCGGGCTCCGTGAGGTTTATAGCAAAGAAAATTTCGGAAAAAAATTACTGCTGGAACTGTGGAAGGTTGAGAATCTACTCTGTCTTCGGCAGGACTACACTCGAATTAGTTTTAGATTTAAGCGTAAAGAGCATCTATATTCTAGAGACTAACAAATACGCATATTATGACGCGTCTGTGGCTTCTTTAAAACTCCCATCAGGTCAGTTGCTAATTGTGGTCAAATTAGCCGGTCATAGCCACAGTACAGTAATTACATTAAGCACACATAATTATTAGGGCCTCATAAAACCAGGTAAACGGTCACGATTCGCGTGACAAATGCACATAGCTGTCGTTTTATTAATAAATTTACTACACAAATGCTAATGTTATGTAATTCATGACATCATGAAGCCAAAATAGTAAAACACATAATTATTCACTATACGATATTATTAGTTGATATATCCTGCAACTTTTATCGCAATACAAAAAGACAAGTACATAATACGGATGCTCATTGCCGTGGGAGAGCTATGTTTCTGCACGAATGGGCCACGGTCTCACAGAAACAGCGTTGTGCTGTGTTTCGTGCAGTGAGTGAGTTTACCGGTGGCCCGACTTAATATGTTTAACTTTCAGAAACATGTTTTCTCAATTTTTTCTTTCTGCTGGGACGGAACCCTTCGTGACTCGCGAGTCTAGCTCGCACCATTATAGTAGCTGAGAGACCTAACGTGACTGCAACGCAAATGTAAAAACAAAAATAGCAATTACTTTATTTACAAAATCACAGAAGGTCTACCGAAAGTTTGAAGCACTCTATGTATTTTTTGTATGGCAATTTTAGTTCCGCTAGTGACCGCTTGAGGCGCAGTAAAATTTTGCCATACTTAAACGAATCGAATATTGACCCTATATACTAACTATTGCTTCAAGCTGAGGGTAAAGCCACAGGGGCTAAAACCTGTCTAGACTCAGTAATTTAGGAGCGATGTCGCAAAACGAAGGGTGACATTGGACAGACAGGTAATTAGCTGAGGGTTTTAATCATGTATCAGGTTACCCACCCTCGGTAACCGTACACTTGTGTCATGGGACACCACCTGTGTGTCAATTTTCGAGTCGAAACGTAATAAACTCTTTTTTTGCCGAACCCATTTTGGTGATACTGCTTTGACTTAAAAATTCTACCGTATGAAAGAATCTCTGTGACTCAGTTGTTGAGCGCGTTTGTAGCTCAAGCTGGGGGTCGCAGGTTTTAATCCCAAAACAACACAAACCGGCTTCTTGTTTTCTTATGTATGAAATATGAATAAGGGGAATCGTGAAGTTACGGGGTGCCGAAAGAGTCTCGACCTAGCGTTGGCAGGGCTAACCCCTTTAGCGACTCCCTAGCGTTGCCGGTTTTTTAGATGTGATGGATGATGATTCCCCGTAACGCAGCCTAGATCGTGAAAAAACCTTCTTCTGGTTTTCAAACTTTTGAAGCATCCCGCCTTTACCCCTAACGAGAAGCCTTCTGTCCCGGAAATCAATCACTATAATTTCGCATTCATAATTTCCCACTAATATTAATGCAAAAGCCCAATCTGCTGAACCGAAATATGGTATTGTATCTGTCATCAACGGAGTTGCGAGCGTCGTCTAATGAAATGTTTGTCTTATCCCGTATAATACAGCCTAGTCCCGGATGTCGAGCTGAGAAATCCCGGGACTACCTTTTTTTTGGAGTGGCATATGCCTGGACGTAGCACTCACCGACGGTGTGGTTAGTCGAGGCGGGTGGCGGACCGGCGCGACGGCCGCGTGTCGGCTCCGGCTCTCCGCCGAAGATGTCGGTGTGACCGCCGCCCGGGGGCCGCAGCACGCGCGACGACAGCCGCGTGTTGTCTTGCAGACCGACGTTGAACGATGTCGAAGTCATATCGGATCTGGAACGTAGATAGGTATGGTACAGATTCTCAGTTCTGCCTGCGATATCGAAACGCTAGTCATACGAGCAAGCTCGCATAATGAAGGCATTCGCTTTGTTATGTAAACATCTTATAGAGACGCCTAGCAAAAGTAGCAACACGCCGTGCCCCTAACGCACTTGAGACCCCTGGGTGGGAGGACTGGGCGCGTAAAAACTTTGAAGACGTCACAGACATCTCCAACCGTTAGCGCAATAGAGCTCCCAGAGATATCCAAACAAAGAAGAGACTTTACACTTTATGGAATTTTATTTTTCTAGTCTACAGTCTACAAAGCCACTCATGTGGCTTTTTCATGAACTTCTAGTTGTCTCGTCTCATATTTACTGACTTCTTAAAAACTAGAACTGCTTTTGTTTTCTGCCAGTCAATGGCAGATCAGCCTAGGCTCCAGTTATGAAGGAAAAATCATATAACCCTATACGCTATTCCCTCCACAACGAAAAGTGGTGAAAGATTTTTTTTCAACGTTCGACATAGGATATTCAGGTGGCTTTTGACTCTTGAAATGGTAGGTTATTTTTTAATAAAATACAGCGAGAATCGAAATGGCATGACATAAATCCAAGATTAACCCAGCTTGAGTTGGCCTCGGCTAACAAAGTATAACAAATTGCCAAGTTACATCAGCGACAAGACCAGACCGAATTATGCTATTGGCAATTTAGCAATGGTACCTTTAGTGCCGTTTGCTGTCAAGTAACGGCAACTTTTCTGGTGTCAGTTTTGAATTACTGGTCTGCTTATAAATGAAACGTACACAGTACACTTTACCTAAGTAGTTGTTAATTAGCAGTTTGGAAGAAATGTTGTTGGTCTAATGAAAGAATCGTGCTTTAATAATAAGATGCACTTAGGTACTTGTCTCCATGCTCTATGCAGTAGGCTTTTTTTGGAGATTTAGGGTCATTTTAATACCTACATTTTCTTTTAAGCTATTATTTCGTTTCTAAGTTTTAACTCACATAATTATTTTAAAATATATGAAATTTTGTCCTTGTTGCCTATTATTTTTTATTAATATTGTATACGAATTTCGTGTTAGTATGTGGTCAACAATCTATATATTAATAGGCGAGCGGAAAACTTGGTACCCCTTTTGACGAAAGATGCGTATTTATATTAATTTTTAAAATATGCTTTTACCTAACATATTTTTAATAAATAAAACGCTACGTACACTACAATATTTAGACATGACACAATAATCGTACACGAAATATCAATTGTTTATGGTTGACGACTGTGTTTTTTTTTAAATAAAATTTAATGTCCTGGTAACGAAACGTTTATGCCAAATTGAAGCCTGTGATTGAATTGAGAATATTTTATAGTTATTTATAGCTCTGCGCTAAAAAATAATATTTTTATTATTTATGGTCGAATTTCGACCACAGGACGATATTCATATGTATTTCCACGCACGGAATGTATGTATTTCTACGCTCGATACGATTATTTAAATGGTCAGTGTTATGTTCAGTTTTATATGGTCTGCCAATAAAACAAGCATCTATTTAAGGCCTCTGTCACAAACTGGAATGTATCGGAATGCTTCAGCTTTTTATATCTGTAAGATAATGATAACAAGGCCTAAAGAAGACCCTCAAAATTAAATTGGACCATTCATTATTAAGTACCCAGGTTCCTTTAGAAATATTCTTTCTTATTGGAGTCCACTTCAGTGTATTCTATCTTCATGCACTTATGCTATCATAGAAGATACTTAACCCTTGAATGAAACTACAGTCGTAAAGTCACAAGTGCACTAAACGTCTGGTTAAAAATAACACCACGCTTTGTGCAGTTAAACATAACTCAGTGGTCTAATAATAATTGCATTGCATTGTATTTTTAACCGACTTCCAAAAACGAGGAGGTTATTATGTTCGGCTGTGGATATATTTTTTTTTTTATTATTTTTTTTT
>JAOTAV010089892.1:0-11588 GCA_026546445.1 Cyclargus thomasi | reverse complement strand
AAACAGGCACTATTAAAGAATAAATTTTATTTAATACTTTTTAGTTTCTTTTTTATTATTTTTGTTTTTTCCTTTGGTAGTCGGTTTTAATTTTTTTTTTATTATGTAATCTTTTTAAACTCGCAACTTAACTAAATTAAGTGTAAATCGTCACTAACAGAAATCCGTAAACAAACAGGAGACGATGACGAATGCACAGCACAATAGATTTGCAATTCGGCTTGAAATAATAGAACAATAAACGGTATTCCTTGAGCGTTATAAACGTCACGGACGTCATAAAACGTCATGAATAGATCGTGATGTGCAATCGCACGGGAAATGCCGGGAAATTCCGGGAAATGCTGGAAACGCTTTACGATCCGAACACTCAATACCCGATTCGTTTTATAGTAGTGGTTATTTAGTTATGGCTGTATTTATTGGCGTATGTGACGTCTTAAATACAGTTGGCTCTTTGTCTAAGAGTCAATGACCTATCTGCCTGCAAATTACCTTATATATGAAAGGGACCAAAAATATTATTATAATAGATAACATAGATAACATTCAATCTTAGAGCAAAAACCAAAAACTTACCGTAATTTATCTTCACTTTTAAGACCTTTGGCAAATCAGCTACGACGCTCTACAATATTCTACGAAACAGCTACGATGCTCTACGCCATTTTACGAATTTGCTACGACGCTCTACGCTATTCTACGGAACTGTTAAGAATAACTACGCGATTCTACCAAGCTGCTTCTACTTTCTTCGCAATTTGAAGAGCGTCCGTAACCTAAGACCGTGGGTAAGACGTTTAGTTCGCACTCGAGAGGGTGCAGGTTCGAATCCCGGTGGAGGCGTGTACCAATGAGACATTTTCCGATCTCTAGTACATAATACGGATGCTCATTGCCTCGGGAGAGCCATGCTTCGGCATGAATGGGCCGGCTCGATCGGAGTGATACCACGGCCTCACAGAAAACTGACGTGCGACGGCATTGTGCTGTGTTTCGTTTAGTTAAAGTGTTTACAGGTGGCCCGACTTTCCTAATCCGCCTTAACCCTATTCCTATTCCCTCATAAAGGCCGGCAACGCAAGGCAAAAAGCAATTTTACAATTACAACAAAATTATTTCAAAAAACCCTTTATAATTTTTACAATCATACTATTTTTGATATTATGCATAATGTTAAGGTTCTTTATGGTTAGCTATTTTCTAACACTAAAATTTTTCTTAAAAAAAATAAAAAAACAAAATGCATCTGTGTTTTTGTTTCACCTGCGTGACGGATTACCTCGATCACAATAGACGAAATAAACCAGTAAAACAACCCAACTTAGAAGTGTTTTCAAATGGATAGGCTTAACTTGGATAGGCTTTTATTACCACATATATATTTGAATTTTTTTCCAAACGACGGCTTCAAAAATACGAAGAAAACGTCTGGAAAGGTTTATTATATTTATGAACCTTCGTAAGCGATAAAAGCAATATCTAGTGTCCTTGACGGTTTGCTTAGCTCGTATTAGCTAGATTTTAGCTAGCACATGATGTGTCCTAGTTATTGTGCAGTTTGAGATATGCTTACAGTCAAAGCCGCATCCGCTAAAAGTCACTTTGTTAAAGCCGCACCCGCCCGTGAAAACTCATTTTTTTAAAAGTCGGCATACTGATTCTTTGTGTCTATTGTGTCTCGATCCCCGGTACAGCTGATTTAAAATATTCTTCCTTAATTATTATTAGGGGTATTAAAGCGCAGGATTAAGATGTAATTACTTCTTTGAGGATTTTTGTTGTCCCTTTTCAAAACGGATTACGCTTATTGTGCTTAATGCTAAAGAAAAATTGTTTTTCTTTAATTATTTCTTTTTTGTTGATATTTAAAGGAACTAGGGAGTTTATCGATGCCTTACTGCCTCAACCTCGTATCTTATCTAAAATGGCACAAAAAAACTGATTATATTTTTTTTTCTTAGTAATTTTACAAAACTAAATATGAGGTTAATTAATAAAAAACAATTTACTTATCAAATAACCACATATCTAGTTTTGTACAATTACTGAGAAAGAAATATAATTAGTTTTTTTTTGTCTCCTGAAATGTAGCCATTTTTAAGATACGAGGTTGAGGCAGTGAGGCGTCGTTATGTTATACGTCAATAAGTCATCTAGGAAGTGTTAAAATTTAGATATCAGGTCAGGTCACTTGGATTTAGGTTTTATATTTAATTTTATGATAAAAAATAAAGTAACAGTAACAAAAACATTTAAATACAAGGTTCATATTAAAGGTTTTTTTTAAATATTTTTTTCACTTTTATTAAAATTTTTAGTCAGTTCAGTTTAGTTTAGGCTGAGATTGTAAATTTACACTATTCCATTTGGTTTTCATTTTAATCGCAAGATTTTTATCATTTTTATCATTGCTGAACGTAGAAATTTTTTTAATTATATTTATGGGGAAAGTGAGCAGACGGGTTACCTGATGGAAAGCAACTGCCGTCGCCCACGGATACTCGCGACATCCGAAGAGTCGCTAGGGCGTTGCCGGCTTTTATGATGGAATAGGGAATGGGAATAGGCATAGGGGATTATGGAAGTTGGGCCACCGGTTAACTCACTCACTGAACGAAACATACCCAACGCCGTTTCATGTCAGTTTTCTCTGAATACCATATACTTGAAGAGTGCTTGGCAAGACAATTCCAACAAGCACAAACTCGATAGGGATACGTTGCTTAAACTGTAAGGGGGCTGTTCCTTTTCCTTACGGTTCCTTCAGAAGTCTATAGGTAGCGCAAATTTGTCTTCCAAGATTTGACCCGGACAAACTATTATTAACAAGCCAAGTTAAATTAAAACATATAATTAGCCTGTAACAAAAAATATGGTAACATGAACTTCAGCTTTACAATGTATCTTAATTTAAGACAAGTGGAAGAAGCGGATAACTAACATTTTACAACCTTTAAATCTTGTAAATTACATATTTAATTATATAGCTAGTGTATCTACACATAAAATCAACATTTTTTTCATTTCAAATCATTTTTGTGATCCTAAAGCGTCCATTTACGCAAAAAATCGCTGATTTTTAAACGTAAGTCCCTGCTTTTATCACTGATGTCTTCAATTGTGTTTCTTAACATTAAGATTATCATTTATTAAAACGGAAATATTCACATATTTTAGCTCAGTCCATTCCCAACATAAATCTCAAAGTGAAGTGTAAATCAAATCCCTTATAGATAAATCTTCATGCGCTTCCAACTTAATGTGTTCTCGCTGTTTTTAATCTGAGATCACATTAAAGTTGATACTTTGTTTCAGATTGCATTCGGAGCGTCCTGCAAAAAGTTATAAATAATGCATGTAGCGCCTGCAGCTGGATTTGTGAAGACGTTACTATAGGTACAGGGGTTAAACTCACGCGTTATTTTATTCTATATATTAAAACGCGAGCAAAAAACTTTGCACCCCTTTTTACGAAACACGCGTAGATGTAAAAGCATGGAATTTCTCCCAGTTATAGTTGATATGGAGGAGGAGCGTAGAATACCAATATTATTTTAAAATATGGTTTTATCTTGCATATTTTAAATAAATAAAATGATACAGTGATGTCAGCAACCAATGACTACATTTTTGGCATGCACTCAGTTGAAAAAATCGAGAATGACATATACTTTTAGTTACGGAAAAACGTCATATTCTCAAAATATTTCTACTTTAACGCGATTTTCAAATGAATCAATTGCAAATATAGGAGGAAAAAAAATTACAACCCTACTTTTTGCTTCGGCATGTTCGAAAAAAACCATGCCATTTCAAAAAAATTACCAGACCGTACCGTTTTATTTCTAATCTAGAACATTTATTCCGTTGTGTTAACTTTTTTATCAAATGATACAAAAAAAAAATCTGCAAAATCTACTATACCTACTAGCCATTCAAGTAAACCGGGGGGGTTAGTCAAGACCTAAACTTTTTCGCTTCTCTGTTCATACGCCAAACAAAATGTATGGAAGTGACATAAGCGTTTTTTACGCCTTACGTCATTTCTATACATTTGGCGATTCTACAAAGAAGCGAAAGCGTTTAGGTCTTGGCTAACCCGCCAGTACGTAGCAGACGTTACTATCGAGTTTCAAGATCGTACACCCTCAGTAGTGGCAAGTAACAAAGGCAGCTTTAGAGCTGAATGAAATACACTTATCGGAGTTAACCGCTGGTATACCGAGCTCGCCTCAAGCTACTCATACCCTCGTAAGCTAGAGATAGCCTGAGAAAATAGAAGAAAATTACGGATATAGCTTTTGATTTACAATATCTATTACTAATATTAAAAAAGTAACTGTCTGTATGTTATTATCGCGCCCCAAACCGCATTTTGCTGAAACTTCGTATGAACATACTTTGAGTCCCGAGGAAGGACAAAATGTACTTTTGTCCCGGAAAAATATACGATTCCCGTGCGATAAACTTCAGCGCAACCGGTGAAGAGTAACATAGGCTGCTTTAGGTCTTCAAAAAACCTTGTTTTGAAATCATATTTTTGTCAATTTTCGAATTTCGAGTGAAAGTCACGAGAAATATCTTTTTTTTTTTAAATAAAATATCAAATGAGATGGGCAAACGGCAGACGGGTAACCTGATAGAAATCAACTGCCGTCACACATAGACACTCGTGACATCCGAAGAGTCGCAAGTGCGTTGCCGGCATTTATGAGGGAATAAATAGGGAATGGGGAAGTCGGGCCACCGGTAAACTCACTCACTGAACGAAAAACAGCACGACGCCGTTCCACGCCAGTTTTCTATGAGGCCATGGTATTAGTCCGGTCGGGCCGGCCCGGCCGGCGGCTGAAGCATGGTTCTCCCACGACAAAGCTAAATATAAATACATAAAGTTTCTATGAGGTTTGAAATCTAGCCCTTAATCTAGAGGACAGTTTAAAAATTCAACGGTTAAGGTAAAAACACACTTTAATTATGACGTCAAATAATGCGTTTCATAATTTTGAAATTATGGAAAGGTAGAGCAAATATTTTAAAATTCCACCCACAAACAGAGAACAAACTAATTTATTTAGGTACTGTTTAAACATAACGAGTGCTGGACTAATATTATAATATTTGATATGGTCTGTTTCATCTTGTGAGCAAATATGGTTATTTAAAATTGAAATTATCGTTAATATTCATTCGATACGGCGTGTCCTTTAGCTCAGTGGTTTATGGCGACACTCTAGATGCGGAGGTCGTGGGTTGCTACGCAAATTGTGATAAGTAGATTGCGTTGAACTCATATTTCAAGTTTTAGTCATAGGCAACATATGAGTGAAACTTGAATAATCTTAAATTAATACGCGAGCGGAAAAATGTATCCCTTTTTACGAAAGACACGTTGAAGCAAAAACGTGGAATTTTTCACAGTTATAGTTGATAAGGAGGAGGAGCGTGGATTGCCAATATTATTTTAAAATATGCTTTAATTTTGGATATTTTTAAATAAATTAAACACTACGCACACTACAACACGCACACTACAATATTTTGACATGACACGAGAATCATACACGAAATACTCTATGGTTGAAGTTTGATATTCGATTAAATAAAATTTAATGGCCTGGTAACGAGACCTTAATACCAAATTGAAGTCTGTGATTGAATGGAGAAATATTTATGGACGAATTTCGACCACAGGGCGACTTCTAGTATTATGTAAATATGTGACTTTTTACGTACTGTCCTTTTACTCATCTAGATTGAAATGTCTTGCAAAATACTCTATTTTCAATTAATGATTAAAAAATAAATATGTTGTACACTTAACGCAAAAGTGTTCATTAATTTAACAAAATTGTAGCGATAATAATAACTTAATTTAGATAACATTGTTATTACACATTAGTTAAATTAATTGAAACCTGAAACCGCCTCCGGGCTTCAATTATTGTAATAGAATTTGATGTATTGACGTACTGCTGTGCTGAAATTGTTGTGACTATAGATATTATGTACAGGATCTATAAAATAACTAATAATCTCCTTTGTCCGAAATAAACAAGGTTAGTTTTTAAGCCAGGGCAGCAAGCTATACTCCAATCGTTGCAAGTCGGCACAAAACTTTATATAAAATGCCAAAATTTGTATTCAATCTCCGTGCCAAGTTATTTTGATTAGACTATCCTATCCTTACCTGCCCGGCTAATAAGCCGGAGAGGTGAGGGTGTTATTTTTGTAGTAACCTAAGCGTCGTGGAGACCTAGTACGTTTTGTAGATTAGGTAAAACGTTGAAAAAATAATAAGAGCATTCTTTATTTTAGCGGTGGGATAAGACGCTGCAGCGATTTTAAGGTTATAAAAAAGAAATTTTTCAATACAAAAAATTACATTGATTTTGATTTTAGACAGCAATGCTTTAGCATTTAGTTTAATATGTCATAAAATATCTGGGAAACTTGGTTATGATAATATGAGGCTTTACTTTACATTTAATCAGTGCTTTATATGGACTACTGTTCTTTGCATATTTTTAAGACCCTCTATCTTAATCTGACAGTTTCAACGACATTTCGGTTCTTAAAAATAACTTTTTAGGAACCGAACTAAATAAGAAATCTGATTTTTATATCATGATAACCAGAGACATGTAGAAAGCCTACACTAGCTTAATCTGACGCGCTCGAGTAAATCCAAAATTCCATTTTTTGGCGCCCCTACTATATAGTCCTGTTTAAAATGTCTGACACTGGTTTATCAACTAGTTTACTTAGTTTAAAAATAAGGCTAGTTTTGTCAACCCGATAACAGATCTTGATTCATATTAATTTTAGTAGTTTTACAAAAAACTGGCGTGAAACGGCGTTGTGCTGTGTTTTGTTCAGTGAGGGGGTTTACCGGTGGCCCAACTTCCCTAATCCCTACTCATTACACATACCTATTCCGATTCTCTATTTCCTCATAAAGGCTGGTAACGCACTTGTGACTCTTCGGATGTTACAAGTGTCCATGGGCGACGGCAGTTGCTTTTCGTCAGGTAATCCGTCTGCTCGCTTGCCCCCTAATTATTATAAAAAAAACTTTTTAATTCAACACCCTAAAATAATTTTCAACCTATTCGTATAATGTAGAAAGATTTGGATTTTCTATGGAGTTACCTTCGTACAACACAATTTTCTGTTCTTCTTCAAAATTCTCCCTTCTCTCTCTATCTCACGTCGTATCTGTTATTTTATTTGAAGATTTTAGATTTACTAAAGGTCTGGAAATGCTGCTAGAGATGAATATCTGAGTATACTTACTTGTCAACTTTGAAACCCTCTTCTCTTCGGATATCTACGTTTGAGTCAATATTGCTTTCATTATGATAAGATCTCCCATTTAACATACATTAATACGACTTAAACACCTGTCGTTTAACCCTTCCGCTGAATACAGACAGATGTGACGCGTCACCATGAAAATCAGCTACCAACAAAGGCGTATGTAAATATCCGGGGTATTGCAGACGGACAGACGTATGTGAAAATTATACAGGAGTTAGGGTAGAGGACGCCCTGTACGGGCAGCGTATTTGATACAGATGAAATTATAATAGAAAGTTCGTGGATAACGTTATGTAATAGTTAGTTTCCTACAAACTTTGAAGGCACTAACACCGCTGAAATTTGTCGGCAAATTTTGTAGACGGCATCATTTATTGCATATGAGAAACTATAGCGATTTATATGTGGCAACACGCGCGCCCGGCATGTGTCGTCGACATATTTCATCATGAAGCTTATATTTTAATTAAATGACATATACAGATATGAAATTAGATGAAAAAATGATTTTTAAAACGATTTTAAAATCCTCTCGTTGGATTAAATGCTAGTGTAAAATTGTCTTGTCTAAAATTGACGTGAAACAGCGTTGTGATGTGTTTCGTTCAGTGAGTGAGTTTACCGGTGGCCCAACTTCCCTAATCCCCCTATCGTTATTCCCATTACCTATTCCCTCATAAAGGCCGGCAACGCATTTGTAACTTCCTCGGCAGTTTTTTTCTATCAGGTAACCCGTCTGCTCGTTGGCTTCCTAATTATCAAAATAAAATAATCAAATCTTTAGATAATGCTTAGCAAAATTAAAATGCTAAAATGTCTTTAAATTATTTTAACTCGTCTTCGCTACTCCTAATATTGTTTTTATAATGAAATGTTCAATGAAGTGTTGAGTAACAAACTAGGCTTTTTGCATCCGTGTATTCAGTGTTCTAGAGCGTAATACTTTTCAATAATGTGGTTATAAGCTCATACGACATTCTCGCTACAGGTCAATACATCTGGGACCAACCATGGGTGTTGAATACATCAACATAAATCGGAGTACCCTAAACGGTGGTCATTAAACAAGGATTTTAAGGGTCGGGATAAAGTTGGTCCACTATTGAGGTACAGGTGATTAAGGGATAGTCGCAGGATTAGCCCTTTTATTGCCAGAATTACTGCTATATGTAATCAAAGCGAGATTAATATAGTAGGTAGTTTGTTGATGACGTATGAGACATAAAACAGTGAATTAGCTAAAGTTTAAGAGCGTCTGAGGCCTAGTAGGTAATACTTTTGGTTCGCACTCAAGAGGGTGCAGGTTCCCAACCGGTGGAGGCGTATACCAATGAGACGCTTTCCGATCTCAAGTACAAACGGATTTTCGTTGTCGTGGGAGAGCCATGCTTCGGCACGAATGGGCCGGTTCGACCGGAGTGATACTGCGGCCTCACAGAAAACGTTTTTACTACCTTCTTTTGATTACTGAGCGGCTCCGATTAGCAACGACAAATCACGCAACGGCGTGATGTTATTAGCCTTTAGCCTTCCTCGATAAATGCAGTAACAAAAAACAATTTTTCACTTTCTGCCTGTAGTTTCTGAGATTACCGCGTTTAAGCAAACAAACTCTTCTGCTTTATATTATTAGAAAAATAAGAATTAAAAATAAGATAAAATATTAATGTCTAGTAATTTAAAAGTCATTTATCTTCATGTAAACACAAAACTTAATAGCAAGTGGCAAGTTAAATGACTTAAAATTAAGTTGAAATTTAGTTAACCATTTAATACGTGTAAACAAGACATAACTGAAATAAATGAAATACACGAAAATAATATGCACCAAAGGTTGAGCATCCACGTCACCGCACTAGTTCACGGGATAACGAAGCAGTGTATTCCAAGTCCGGGTAGCAGGCGGCAGGGGTTATCAACCGGTGCACGCCGTCATAAATCATAATATATTCCCCCTGACTCCTCACTTTATAGTCCTAGAGATTGTTGTTAAAGTCAACCGTATTGGAGATGAAATTTGTCAACTGACTAAGACTGACTACTCGTATATGAAATGGAAATGCATTGAGAATATACATCTATTTAATAAATACGCGAGCGCAAAACTTTTTACCCCTTTTTACGAAAGACGCGTTGATGTGGAACCAAAAAATTTTTCCCACTTATAGTTGATATGGAGGATGAACGCGGAATACCAATATTATTTTGAGATATGCTTTAATCACAGCACGCCCACTACAATATAATAACCATACATAAAATACTCTTTTGTTTATGGTTAAAGTCTGTATTTTTTAAATAAAATTTATGAACTAGAAACGAGACCTATAAGCCAAATTAAAGTCTGTGATTGAATTGAGTGTAGATGATATTATTTAAGCTACACGATGGATTTAAGCGACCTGTAGTACGTATGAGTGTGTGAAACTAGAGTATCGATTTTGATGATATTGATATAAAAGTAGATTTAGTCCCGAGAAAGGACAACGAATCTACAAATAACGAACGCAACACTAATAAATTTTTGCGCAAGTTACGGGCATTATCAAGTTTAGTTTTAACACCCGTCACTGCTCTAATCACGATTAGTGCTGGATCATTTACTGACGAATCAAGACCACCAGTGTCCAAATGAGATGCACACATGGACTTTCCAATCAAGCGTCACCAGCTGGTGCAGCTTAATTTCGCATGCTAATTATGATCATGCATGCGTGCACAAATTATTGATACCTAAATTGAAATCAGCTGCCTTACGCCCGACAGAATCGTGAATTTAATCGGCTCAATCAAATTTACTTTTTTTTTAGTATTTGTTGTTATAGCAGCAACATAAATACATATTCTGTGAAAATTTCAACTCTCTAGCTATTACCGTTGTTGAGATACAGCCTTGAGACAGTCAGACGGATAGACATCGAAGTATTAGTAATAGGGTCCGGTTTTTACCCTTTGGGTACGGAACCCTGGACGAAAGTTTCTATGCAATGAGTGTTCATCGTATCTAATTCGTAAAAGTAAATCTGTTTAAAAATGTCATGAAATATATAGTACTGATTTTCATAGGCAATATTTAAAGTAATAGTTTAAAAAATTGCAATTAAAATGAAGATACTCTAAATTTAGGTAAATTAAAAAGCAAACATACTTTACGCTAGAACTATTTGTATGGCACGGCAGTGGCACCACCAAGTCGAGCAACCTCTGAATAATACCAGGAATCTGAAATTCTCGCCATCTAGTAAACTCACTTTTTTAATCTATTGACGAAAATATATTTATTACTTTTATATAATACACATATTTAATATACGTCCATGACCCAGGAACATTGAAAAACTTTTTGTTCCGACGGCAGGATTTGAACCCGCGATCCCAGGCGTAAGCTACCAAAGCGCTCAACCACTGCGCCACAGAGGTTGTGCAATCTTAAAATTTCAAGTTTGTAATTAATTTAGTTCTGAAGTTCGCGTTTTTGACACCTTCTCACTCATGATCATCAAAATATAGCCAAAGTCGTGTCAAGTCAGAGACTCCTTGACTTTTACTCAGTAATAAATAAAGTATGACCAAAGCCAGACATAAGACATAAAAATAACATGATTAATTTTAATAATAAACAAATCTCAGGAAGGAGCCTTTGAATTGGCAGATCTTTGTCTAGATTTCATTACTTTCTAGAAATAAAGTAACAACTCAATCGAGACTGGCCTGGTTTTTGCAGTTTGTTTTTGGCGGGATTGAAGTTGACAAAATTATAATGTTGACAAAATTTTCCTATAGTTATTTCCTTAGTTGAAAGACCGGCACTTGCAATGCTTTTTATATTATAGTTTACAGGGCGACGGCATTTTTTAAATTAGGTGACCCGTTAGCTCGCTTGCCTCCTTATTTTATTAGAAAAATCTTTAAGTTGTGCTGCTGCGTGCAACGAATCATCCAGAACTAATAGAAGATTTCTAAAGTTCACTAGTACAGTTTATACTATACCAACAATTTCTACTTCTTTTATTCTCATACTTCGACTTCGACACGCAAAAATTTGTATATCACGCGGGAACCGTACACTTTCCCGAGATAAAAAGTATCCTATATGTTGCTCAGACCTTATAGCTATTAAACAAAAAAAGATTTATTCAAATCCATCTAATAGTTCCTGAGATTAGCGCGTACAAACTGATAGACACCTTTTTTTGTGGATATGTGTTCTATTATTGTTCGGTAGCACTTCAACATTGATAATTTTGAAAAAATATTAAATGTTC
>JAOTAV010089881.1:0-11588 GCA_026546445.1 Cyclargus thomasi | reverse complement strand
GGTTGGATACCACTGCTGATCCTGGCGACACAGGAGATACAGTGGTGGGAATGTGTGGTGGGCCAAAGCCCGTTATAGTGACATCCAGAGAGTCGCAAGTGCGTTGCCGGCCTGTATGAGGGAATAGAGAATCGGAATAGGGCAATCGGATTTGGGATATTGGGCCACCGGTAAACTCATTCACTGAACGGAAACACAGCACAACGCCGTTTCACTCCAGCTTTTTGTGAGGCTGTGGTATCACTCCGGTCGAGCCGGCCCGTTCGTGCCGCGAAGCAGGGCTTTCCCACGGCAAACCGATTGATTTCCTTTGTGCAGCCGTCACTTTGTCTGCTACAGTAGATGGTCGCCGACTCACCAGAGGCCTCATTGTAGTAGACGGAGATGCGTTCGAGCTGCAGATCGCTGGTGCCGCAGTATACACCGGTGGGGTCGATGCCGTGCTCCTCCGATATTATCTCCCAGAACTGAAACAATATAACTCGGGTTGAACATGGCTGGTTGGGATGTTGGATGGTTATCATTTATCCTCACAAAGATCTTTTAGTTTTAGTTTAGGTATGTAAGAGATAAGATTCAACATTGCACCTTGCGTCGCTAAGAAGTATACAACTATTAAAATAAATAATATTTTGTAATTACAATTATTTAGTGAGTCATAAATTTATTATTCAAATTTGATAAAATCTGGCGGTAATCGTTATGAGCTATTTGAACCCTCGCGTGTGAACCTGTATAGTTATTATTTAAAATGTATTTGTGAAGGTATAGAACTAGATCGATTAGATCTTTGTAAATAAAGGGTCAACAACCGCAGTATGTGTCATTGTTTTTTAATATTCTTGACCGCTAATAAAATAAATCAAGTCAATTAAACAAAATAAACATGTTCATGAAATTTGTTTAAACTGCAATGAAGAGTGTTTCCCGACTTTTTTAGGTGAGTCCCTACTCCCTTCAGATTTAATAATTATGATTCTTATAGAAAAAGTAGTCATGTAAAAAGTAAATACACACAGGCCTAACATGGGCCTGTTCAAGGATATCAATAAACAATAAGTGTTTCCCGCCACTACACCGTTATGACAGGACCCAGCTGCCACTTCCTGTTATACTTTTTTATTCTTCCGATTAAATAGCAAAGACATTAAACGATCAGCCAATCACTGATCTGTTTCAAACTTGTTATTAAAGTATTCCTAAATTCTAGCTTAGTAACTTCTAATTAAGCTGCAAAATTTAATTGGCAAGGCAGCAAAAAGATGATGGCCAATAATTATAAGTTTCAGCGGTATTGATAACCAATAACCATCAATTTAAGTACCGTAAGTTACACACGGCTGTAATAATCTGAGCAAGTTAATCCGTCTATTGGTCTAATCTTCTCATTATAATTAGAGTTCGAAGACCTTAGATTGACTAGTGGTGCACCGTCTGGACTGGCCCATTCAACGACTTAACTCCAATTGAATCAATTCTGATTCAAGTGACGATACATTTGAAATCGAATGACCATTTCTTTCAATTTCTGTTAATTAATAAAGAAATAAACATCATGAACTAAAATTTGTACATAATTTTTTCTATGTTATTCCGAACTTTAGATTTTCATGTAAATCTGAATCGTAAAAATGAGTTTTAGGTATAATTAAATGAATTATTATTAAATTTAAAATACTATACAACATGTAGTTTAATTTATTTTTACTACCTAAAAAATAATAAATGTACTAGCTATAACTTATCTTAAAATTACAATGATCATTAAAACTATTATTTCGAATGAATATAATTTTAAACGTGTAATAAATTATTGCATTAGTATTTTTGGCCAAACAGTCTACGTGACTACCAACTTTTACCCGCGTCTGCACGTCTTGGACATTCTATATCGAGATTTCGGTTTTAGTCCACGGGCTCCACGGCACGGGAGCAATTAATCAGAATAAGTCGTATAGCATTTTATAAATATCATCATAATAGTCCTCTGATGAAGAAAACGACTGAGAAATATATCAAACGAAGAAACTTTTATAACATTAGAATGATTGGTTTAGTTACATAATCATCAATGAATAGTCCTGTGGACTGCCCGTCTATCATTATCGATCGTGTTCGTGCACGGAGCTGAGGGTTGTCTGACCTCTGGACTTCCCTAATTACAGCCTGGCGCCGTGTTGTCTCCACAGACGAGTTATATTTTTTTCAAATCGATTCCCCTTGTTCGTTCAAACATCTAGAAGATTCTATGAGCCTCAAGAGGTAAGAAAAGGCAATTGAAATAATTATTTCTCAATATCCTCATGGAACCCCCAACGGAAAATCTTCCGAAGAATCAATCCGAAATCCGAAGAAAAATGCTCGCTCGTGATAATTTGGGCTTCGCAATCTTCGGATTTGAACTTCCTTAACAATGAAGATGCATTTCGGACCTTATATTTAGTTAATCCGATACGATTTTGTGCTGTTCGTCCAGACCGCTACAATTTCCAACAAACATAAAGAAATATATGTATCCATTTCCCAAAAGCCATCAAAATGTTCAGATTGCGTTTGTTATAAAACTTAGGGTATATTTTTAAAAGCCAAAGGGAGTTTCAGTCAGCCCTGCGGAGCTGCCGTTGGCGCTGCAATTTGAAAATAGAACATCTTTGTTTTTTCTTATTGCATTACGGTTTGAACGCCGACATCCGAGTGCATTATTTTCGGAGTCTCCCACAGAGTTGCCACATTTAAGTGCATTCGTATTAAAATGTAACGATGAAGACGGACGAAGCTATATATATATATATATCAGTTTCAACGACGGTTTTAAAAAATTTATTTATTTTTTCTACGACCTACATTTGACTGATGTCTTGAAAAAAAGCAAGAGAATACGTTAAATTTTTAATAATATTTAGGGAGCAAGCGAGCAGATAGGTTACGTGATAGAATGCAACTGCTGTCTCCCATGGACTCTCGCTTTTAGGGAAGTTGGGCCACCGGTAAACTGACTCACTAAACGAAACACAGCACAACGCCGTTTTCTGTGAAGCCGTGGTATCACTTCGGTCGAGTCGGCCCATTCGTGCCGAAACATGGCTCTCCCCACGGCAATAAAAGATTATATGAATTCCTCACCCACAGAAAACAAAACACAAAAATAATATTATGGACCACAGTCGAAATATAGACCGTACCGTATGATTTCGTGCTTTATGGTCTACGTCCTACGGTAACCTTTACGTCTTTCCTTCCTCGATCCCTCGCCTCGTGAGAGGTCTCCTTAAATGATTACCAAAAAAACGTCGACTTTATGTCATGTCAGCTAAAATAATCAATCATTCCCGCATAATTAATTTCTTTCAATTTTGCTGAGTAGGAAGCAGTTAAAAATACTCAGCCCCTCATAATATTTAAAACTGTTTACGTTTGCCTCGTTTCATCCACACCCGGTTAAAAATAAGTTCATGGTTTACGAGTTGTTAAAGATGGAGATCCCGGATATGTATCCTGCTTAATAAGCGGGATCTTTGTTAAAAAGTGTCTTGAGAGTGTACTACAAGGTTCAAACGTGTCACTAAAGTGTTTTGAAGTTAGTAAAAGTAATCCTGAAATTAATTTTTACTTTTCTATCTTATGTTCATCTATCATGTTTAAATATAGATATTTTGAAATTAATTACAGTAGTGTGACGTATTGTTTCAAACGATCTAAAAGCAAAATAATGAGTCGAGTTGTTTGCACTAAGCTGATTTTGCAAATAATAAACACTAACCTAGGCTGCCACCATAATGCAACACCGCTACGAAATATTTTATTGTATTGAACACCGCTACGAAATAGCAATCCTATATGCGAATTGACACCGTTATTCTTATATCTCGCCAGCTAAAATACTAAATTGCCAACATCCTCAATTAGTTTTTCCTTTATGTTGACATTAACAGGTAAAATGTGAACGGGTATGAGGCCTATGAGATCATTTACAGGCCGAATCCACTCTAGTCTGTTTAATTTAAATACTCAGTATAATATATTATATTGGCTTTATATATTATATTGAAAATAATTACAATTAAAACATAATAAATAGTAATGAACAAATACAAGCTCACCTAACCCAACCTATTAAATTACCGTGAATTTACTTAAAAATAATTTTAATAACAGTAATAATGAATAAGAACACGTTTACAGCCTTAAACGAGACCACCGGCCTGAACCAACTAGCGTTTAAAATCATAAATAAGCCAAACCAAAACGTACAAATCTCCAGGTAACTTTTCACCTACTCATAATGTGGCAAACCACGTTTTTAAAAAACCATTAAATGAAGCCGTTGCATATAAATTTTAATTAAATGACGAAAACAGTATAAGCCACTGAAGTCGCAACAAAACAGGACGACCCACGTCTGCGGGTGGCGGCGGTTGCGGACAAAACCGCTAGAGGAAAAGTGCAATTTAAACAAACAAAAAACTGCCAGACGAGTTCGACGACCTGTCAGTTTGCAGACAAATAATATGAGTGGAATGCAGTACTGTAGGCAAGTACTGAAGAAATATATTTAACGATTTGTACATATTGGTTGAGAATCCTGAAGGAAACTTAAACGGAAAGTCTGTTAATGTTAATTTTATTTAAATATAATGACGACAAAAAAGGCTTAACTATGTTAAATTAGAGCAAGCAGATACGATTAAGATTTTAAACAAAATTTTCTTATGATTTACTTCAATTATAAGAAAATTATGTGACCAAAAATAAAGTAACTGCTGTTAAACCCGAAAAACTAACGACATAGTTTTAAAAACGGTGACTCATTGCTGAAATAATGTGGCTGATTCGTTTAATTCGGCAGTAAGATTACTATGGTAGAGTTCTGACTTCTGACGCTTAGTAAACTCATAAGCATTACCTTTTGCATTCTGTTAAGAAAACTTTGACAGTTTGTTAAATCCAAAGCTTTAGAGTTTTCTATTTTGGTCCAGAATCCAGAGTCAAGACTTAAAATTGCATATAGTTTTTTGTTTCTTGATTTTATTATCGTTCTATTGTTACATTTGTGTATTCGTCACACTTTGATGCATCTTAGGTACAAAGCAAAAACTTGTAATCGTCTATTTTTGGATTTATTTAGTAAATAGTTTGTGTCATTATAGCTTACAACATCCTCACCACATGAAAAATATCTAGTATTTTATAGTAAGTAGTTATTAGTAATGTAAAGTATAGTATTTTATTAGTAAGTAGTTCATTAGGACCGAAATGATCATTTCAGAGATCCTTAAGGTGGCTGGAAGAAGTAGGTTCAAGTTTAGTGGTGTCATTTGCTCTGTTCGTCGCACAGAATTATCTATTTTCGTTGTAACATCGATGGTAAACAACAGAAGCTGTTTTTCCTAAAACATCAAAGCACCTAAAAATTACAACACCATAAACAAGAGAATTACTCACAATTGTCTCCTTTTCCAGCTTAATTGTTAATTAAAGACGTCAAAAACCCAGCGGCGGCAGGATATTCGTCACAAACCAAAGCACAATGGCTGCCATGTGCCTAATGACATATTCGGTGCACGCCGTCGCCGACTTCCATGCGTGAATCACGACGACCATTTTTGTTTTTAATTAAACAACGTGACAACCTTGGTATGCGTCAAAATGTGAAATCAAATGCATGCAAAAAGTTGAACGTCTGTTGCGTCTAAAATTATGTGACAGGTTGCACGCTAGTTTGGTCTGAATTTCCAATTTAATACTCGCATAGGTACTTCGCCATGGTAAATATTGATAGTAACAGGAGTTTGAGGAAAACTTCCATGACACATGACACATTACACAATTGGAATTTCGATGAACCGACTATAATATAATGTAACAGCTATAATAAATATATACTTGGATTGGTTTCAACTTTCAAGTTTAAATATTTGTTACTAAGTCAACATGTAGACATTCTGAAATTTTTTTGAAATTTACTCGGAAATAAATGATTTTTATTTTTTTTTATTTATTTATTAATTTTACTAGGAGACCTGACAGACGTTCTCCTGTCGGCCTTGGTTTGTGAATAAAAATTTTAGACGATTCTCAAATCCTCTTGAATACTTGCAAAAATGTGTATCTAAATACTTTTTCAAGTATTATTTTATAGTAGGTAGATAGACCTGAAAATAAAATCATACTCATCCATTTGACATTTCTAGAACTGCACTTCAAATCTTTCTAATGAAAATGATTCACAATGGATACAAGAAAAAGTAGCTTAATCATCAGATAAGCTTGAAAACAATCAACAACAATGAAGAATGAGTCGTCACTCGTCAGCAGACGTGGCTTATCATGATAGCAATCATCTAATATCCATACCACGTTTGATGAAATTAATTGTCGGTTTAGCCTATAGCTGGGGAAGTGAGAGTGCTATTTTTGTAGTAACTCGAGCGTCCTGGAAACCTAGAACGTTTTGTAGATTAGGTAAAACATTGAAAAAAATAATAAAGACATTTTTCATTTTAGCGGCGGAATAAGACGCTACCACGGTTTTTACATCGAATATTTATTTGACGAAATTTGACGGCAAGGCCTAAAGAATTTATTTGAACTACAGCAAAATAATATTTTCTTGTTTAAAAATAATAATGATATTTATAGTTTATAATTAACCTTTATTGTAAAATCTGTGATTATGTGGTATGTTTTCGCGAGTTATTTTGATTTAATTTTTTTTTAATTAACTTTGATGTTTCAAGAAAGTTTTCTTTTATTCAGATTAATTAATTGCGAGCCGAATTTTATCTACAGTGTACGTGATTATTTCATTCACCGCTCATTATTTGTGCGCACTAATGATAAAATTATAACGGTTGTCACTAACGGTCGTGTTCTCTTTTAAGACTCAAAAGCATGCAATGAGCCTATCCATTGTATTATAAAATATTGTCTACGGATAATATGAAACAAATATTTAAAGCTGATGTTGTCATTTTTTACTTATCCTGAAGAAAGAGATGTAGTAGTTTGAAACTTAATCTTATCTACTTCTCATGACTTTTACTATCGAACAGTACTTAAGTTCCATTTGGTAATTGGTAAAAGCCAAAGTGCGTTAACGGTTCACAAATGATAATGCCATAACATTTTAAAGCTTGACGAATTATCATGAACTGACTGAGATAACAATGAAAAGGTTAATGTTTTTAAGTGGTCGTGACTCGTGAACTACGAAATGTATCAAATCACCTAAAACTATCAACAATCTATATCTTCAAAACAACTGAAAGTAATTTTTTTTTGTTAAAAAAGTTTTGCATAAATACATACATTATTGTCTGCAATAATTTTTAATGTAAAAATGCCATCTATAGCGTATTAAATATAGATGAACCAAAATCCTCAGTCTGTTGTTAGAAAGCATATCATTTGCTTTGCTCCAATAAAAAAGAAATAACCGTACAATCACGCCCGTTACACTTACACTGGCAAATGAAAGTCGATATTAAAGATTAGACAAAAAATCGCAACGAGAGGTCAGACGTCTCGACGAGGGAAACGAATTTTAGATGTTATCAAAGACTGTCTTTTTCCAGAGAAAATGTTATATTTTAGGTCATACATTCTTTATCTTGAAAGTAGAATAGTTTTGGTAAATTTTGTTCTATCCATACATAAGCCATTACATTAATTCGCTATTTTTTTTTAATGTCAAACTAAGCTTTACTTTTGTTGCTAGAAGTTTGAGACTACTCTTCTAAATTTTATATCATTCAGTTTCCTCTTTATTCGTACAATTCCGCATAGGTAATTCTATGTAACCAAACATTTTATCCCATCTTGAGTTTTTCTCTTTCAGGTATTAAAGTGACAATATGTTCATTTCTCCAGTATTCTTTCAATATCTACATGAAATTTTGACATCGATACATCTTATTTTATTTATTATGTGATGCGTTGTTTTGGCAATGTTTCTTTTAAATCTGATTAGTATTCAATTCTTTGTTCGCTCATAGAAAATTCAGTCGAAGTTGAGTACTTTCATGCAGACTTATGGTTATTATTCATACAATCAATAACTTATTATTCATGAAGCAACTTAATAAAACGAAGGCGCCAGGCTATTTGAAATTTCTTGGCTTTTGGATTTAGCACTTTTCTACTCAATTTCTTTGATTTTATTTCTACCGTCACCATTACATCAAAGTCGAAAATTTATTTTTATAGGTAATTAAACTAGATCTTATCTATAAGCTTCTATGCTGTTATGTTAGTTTTATAACGACTCAGATGATGCTTTAGTAATAAAAACCTTGTAAACTATTTGTCAAAAATAAAATATTTCAAACACAAAACATTTACTTTATATAGTATATGGACAACATTAAACACAATTTGAAATCACAATAGAGCACAAAACACACCCCACTTTTAACCGACTTAACAGTAAAATTCTCACAATATCAAAACCTTACGGTCTTAGTACCTATTTTGGTCTAATATTTAAATCTTAAATGACAACGTATCCGTTTTTTTAAAGAGATGATTTAAATAATGAAATTATCATAATTTATGACATACTTGACTATATAAAATACAAACTTATGAAGTTTCAACTACAAAAAGTTTTAAAACTTGCAAAAACTTTGCAGCTGGCCGTCAGATTTGAATTTGGAATTGTCACTTACTTTAGCGCCAATCTGGTTCCCGCACTGTCCCGCCTGCAGGTGCACTATTTCCCTCATGTCTGTTTGTTTATATAAAAGTTAATAATATTAATGTTGTAATATTTAGTATCACAGCCGCACAGCCCGCCTTGTGGATGGCTGATGCTCGAGTGAGCTGGCGTGCGGTGTGTACTGTGAAGCCGCGCGGGCGGGAAGACGGCTCGGGGTGAGAATGTGGACAGGCCAAAAATTATCCGCGTTCTGGGGTAATTCGGACTAGGATCTACAGCCTCGAGATTAACTTTGGAATTATTTTAAAAAAGGTGAATCATATTTAAAGGATTTTGAATTGAATATATAATTAAATAATAAAGTTGTGTTTAGCTAGATTAGGACTTAAGTGCTAGTTTTTAGCCGCAGCTTCGAATTTCTAATTTCTAGGTAGGTACCTGTTCTCAATCACGTGCTTTTTTATTTCTCAGATACATTAATTCCCTAACAATATTTAATTAAACGATAATCTCGATAACCTTATTCTATCAACAAATATAAATAATAAAATATATAGGGTAAATTGAATTTAAAGGCTGCCAACACCAAGCAGTGATTCACCGCGAGTTCACGCAGCTGATCCCCGGACCCCGGCTATTCAAGGACTTTAACAAGTTAGGACTTGAAGTATTTGAAGTCCAAAAATCTGTATATAATACATTTTATCACGCGAGGCTAGGAATTGACGTCAAAAGTAGTTTACTGAGATAAAAAGAAGGAAACTTAATGCAGTTAAAGGTCACTGAACTGTTTTGGCTACTAGCTACTACTGTTGTGTCATTTGTGATAGCCAACGCAGCCGAGGGCCAAGGGGGGTAAATACTAAAGGCATCAAGACAAGGCAATCGAAAATCTGAGGACTGAGACATTAAAGTTCAACACACAACAGGATACTACGTCACTGCCGGCTACTAGTCAGTAACCACTACCATGCCAATAATTAATAAGTTTAAAAAATATATATGCATATTCATATCATTTATTTCCGAGATTTTTTTCACAAGGGTGTTAGATCGTCTATGAGGTTTACAGGAGGTGTGAAAAATTTGAATTCACGTCATAACCTGCAGCGAACAAATTATAACATTATATAAAATTAATTTGTAAATTTACTTTTTAAATATATTATTATAATTCATATTTAGTCAATTAAGTCAAATAAATAAAGGAAAAACAATTTCATTGTACTTACTTATCATTTTAATCCCTCAAATTCAATGACTCTTATCCTTTACAGTTAATTTTATTTTATTTGAAGACATAAGTGGAAGAACAAGATAACTAACATTTTACAACATGGAAGCAGTTATTGGTTTTTCTCTTAATATTTTAACAAATCATATCACTTACCTACCTTATAATCTAGCTATGGTATCTATACATTGATTTGATTTGAAATCATTTATCTGTTCCCAAAAAACTCAATCTGTGCAAAGAATTGCACTTTTAAATTGTTAGTTATTCACTTTTTCCAGTTATGTCTTCATTTATTTTTTTAATATTAAAAAAATGTTTGTTGTTTTGTTCTAACTCCCTACTCTTGTAACGCAGCTTGCAACATTTGGGATACTTTTTGAATATAGAGTACAAAATACCACTAGTATGACGTCACACTATGGCGGTATTATTAGTAATTTTGAAGACGCCTTATAAGGCGTCTTCAAAATTACAAAGATTGATTACGGTTACGATAACTATTACGATTTACGATTGATAAAGCACTAACAGATAATAAAAATTATTTGTTACTTTTTAGTTCATTTAACCATTGTTTTTGCTTCGGAAGTCGGTTTTTATTTTTTGTGTAATATTCTTAAAAGAGCACAATATAAATTAAATTATCATTGATCATCAAATATGCGTAACACCAGTCGGTACAGCTGTGATACTGGTCCCATAATATAAATAATCATAATGATCCAATTAACTGTTACAAGATTTTGCAACAATTAACCATACATTAATGAAGTTGATCCAATTAATAATTGCCATTGAGTATGAAGCTCCTAGGTTTCTCAAACTGTTGCATCCTTATATCTATGTTTATAACTTACCATTAGTTCCTCTTTGGAAAAAGATTCGAGAGTATCTTTTAAATTATTACATGTAATTGATTAATTTTTTGAAGTAAGCTAATCAAAAGCGCAGATAATCACGCCAAACCATGGCATTCCTAGTTCCTACGCATGTGCAATTTACAAATAAAGCAACCCAGAGAATGAAACGTCGGAAAAGGTGCTCCACAATAAAATCCGTGCATTGATTGATATAAATTATTATTCAGTGGTACATTACTTACCGTCGTAACTGGTAATTTATACGGTTATCAAATTATACTATGATGCCGGGGAACATTTAGAAATAGGGAATATGCGTATATGTAAATATAATAAAATATATGTATCATATAATAAAAATCTTAAATATGTGTATAGGATAAAAGTATTAAATATATTTCCGTTGTCTGGTACCTGTAACACAAAGCCCTCGGGTACTAGCACAGGGCTAGACTGACGTGGTGTGAAGCGTCCATATAGATATTATTATTATAGATATTATAAATATTTGGAATGGTAGAAAGTAAGAAAGCCTTCAATGTCATTGAACAATTGAACATGCATATGCCCTATTATCTCCTTGTAGATGTAGTGCTATCACGTTGAAAGAAAATATCATGAGGAAATCCGCAAATGGATGGTTCTAGTATAGACAACCATTATCAGTTTTTTTCAATCGTGTCTAGTAAAAATAGGGAATATGCACGGTTTTTTATTATTTAATTAAATAAATCTTACGTTATTGAAAAACGATGTAGTCCAGTCAGTTTTTTGATAAAATTGAAAACAACAAAGTTACAAGCCTTTAAAGTAGTCAGTTAGAAAGAGAGATCCG
>JAOTAV010089870.1:0-11588 GCA_026546445.1 Cyclargus thomasi | reverse complement strand
AATATAAGGCAGTGTGATGCGAAGATCTCAAAAAGGATTCCACTCAGGTTATGATCGCGGTAGAGGATGCCTGCACCACGATCCCTGGTATTCTGTGGATCCCAAAATACCATGTCAGACGATTGACAGACAACACGCAGCATATTTTTAATAAAAATACACAATATTATATAATTAAGACATAATGCATTTTTAATATAAGTAAAAATAATAATGAGGAAGCAAATAGATAATATTAATTATTATGAAAATATCATTTTAAATACTAGAAGGTCTTGAAATATATAGTCATACATATTTAGTCTGCTAGCTGTTGCCCACGACTCCGTTTGCGTAGTCCATTTTTCCAAAATTTTCTTTGCTGTAGACCTTGCGGAGCCCGAGACCTTTCCAATGAATGCAAAACCGTAGAAACAGCCCGTGCGTTCTAGAGTTATAGCCTCAGGAAAAAAACCCGACTTAATTGATGGATAAAATGTATATAATAGGTTTTTACCCCTTTACTGAGTCATACCAAGCTCGCGATTTCGTTTTTAACCGACCTTTAAAAATTAACAAATTTATAGTCCCTATAAAATATACTTGACAAGTGTGCATCTTAGTAGTAATAAGAAGTAGGTTAAATGAAATATTTTATTCTTACTAACAAATTACTAACACAAACATAATAAATAATATTGTATACTAACCATGTGACTAACACTTTTATTTGTAACTCTAAGGCTACTATGGACATTTTTGGTCTGAAATAAAGATATTATTATATTATTATTAAAAGAATCTCCATGTAGTTTTAGAAAGGAAGACACTGGCAAAAAAAAACGGTTTTTTGTATGGGAGCCCCCCTTAAACAATTAATTTATTTTGTTTTTAGTATTTGTTTGTTATAGCGGTAACAGAAATACATACTCTTTGAAAATTGAAAATCTCTAGCTCCCGTTCTCGAGATACACAGCCTGGAGACTGACAGGCGGACAGACATCAAGGTCTTAGTAACAGAGGTTTTGGCCCTTTGGTACGGAACTCTAATAAATTGACTTTTATGAAATTCGGTATAGGTATAAGTAGAGTATGTTAACTGAACAAGATATATAGGACTTTTTCGATCAAACGCTCTCGTGGAATATGAAAATGTAATTGATGCTTGCAACATCGTTGCGCTAAAAATTGTATATCTAAGGAAACGTACATTTTCTCGTAATAAAAACTATAATAAAGAGTAGAGACTTAATAGCTATTAAATAAAAAAAATATTTATTCGAATCCGTTCAGTAGTTTCGGAGATTAGCGCGTACAAACAGATAAACAGACAAACAGACCAATATTTTTTGTTGATTTGTGTTCTATTACTGTTCCTAAGGCCACCATATTGATTAGTTTGTAAAAAATATCAATTGTACAGACACGCCAATTTTACTGTTTTATTATATGTATACATTCATCATTTGTGAATATCCTAATTCCAAGCTGACAAAGCCGCAGGTAAAAACTAGTGGTGTAATTAATAATAGCGAAATTTACACAAATTCCAGAATTCGGTTTATCTTTGAATTGAGAACCGCCGCCGCAGGTGCAAACGCGCGGGCCTTCACAACTGCCAACTCTGACGGCACTATTCTGGTATTTTAAACCCACGTTACAGTTTCTGTCCATCAGTTATGCTATTAGCACAGTTATTTGGTATTTTTACCTAGAAAGTTTTCAGGGAGTTTTGGTTATTAGTGTTTTTTATAGATTTAGACGTTCTCTTTTCGAATTTTTACTATAGAGATAAGAAATGGCAAACACGTATCATTAGCATATCGCTCGTGTATCATTAGCATCTAGCATATAACCAATTGGTTTTATGTTCGATAATAATCATTTGATTCGTCTTCATAACGTGACACTGGGTGCATTAAAAATTTTAAAATGGCGGATTTTAAAGTCAAAATGGTGATGTCCCAAAAATTCTTTTTCCGCCTACTTAGATTGAGTAGGGTATCAAAATGAAGAGCCTTTAACAGCCATTCTAGAAAAATTATAAACACACATAACTTGATGTTTAAATTGCAATGGTTCCTACAGTCGGGTTTTCTGTTTTTTTTTTACATTTAGCTTGTTTTAATAAAATTTAATGGCCTGGTAAAGAGACCTTTATGTCACATTGAAGCCTCTAATCGATTTAAGATTAGATTTTTTTTTTTGCTCCTCTACACGATGGATTTAAATATATTTAGTTTGTATAAGTTGACATAGCGCATCGCAAATCCACAATCATTGCCTAACTTCTTGATTGCTAATCATTCATCAATTTAGATGAATGCTGGGCGCTATAAAAACAATATCAAAACGATATTACTGCGAGATGATTTAACAGAATTGTCGCGCGAACTACAAACTCGGCCAGACCGCCTTTAATCCACCGTCATATTCCGAAATCTGTTTTAGTTTGCAATTTATAGTGCTAGCCCAACTTTATTAATTGTAATGAATTTATCAACTTCATTTTCAGATTTCACAGGGTCTTTAAGCAAATTGCATGTGATTTCCACATCGCAAATACGAATAATAAGCTCAGCCAAACTTTGGTAGGTTAGGTTCAAATATAATTATAGAATTTTATTAATGGAAAATCATCAATAGTGCCTTTCAGTCTTTGCAAGAATTTTACTTCAGATGGATCAGATATGGTATGTTATGTTCGTAACAGTATACTAGGCTATATTTCAGAATATACCGCCCGAAAGTACGAGCCGCAGCGCACGTTTTCCGTATTAGGTTTCCTGATGCGAAATTCCGCATTGAATCAGTAGAAAACACATAAGCTAGCGCACATGTTCACTTTTTCCCGTTGGAACGAATTCCGCATTAAATATATTGTGTCTGAATGCGGAAACGAATTCGGAAACCTTATATGGAAAATATGAGTTTGCGGCCGACCTAAAGTTTGTTACAAAAAGTGATAATACACACTGTGAATAGTGGCTTTACCACGAATTTAAAGTAATAGTATTTGTCGGTACTCGAAAGCGACTACGTACATTTTTAGTGCGGCAAAAATTACAGCGACTCTAGCGGTCACTTGCAGAACTAAAATGTTCATTCTCATTCATCGAGTATCGACAAATACTATTACTTCAAACTCATGGTAAAGCTACAGGTATGCGTAAGTCCCAGTATGAAACATTCACTGGACCTTTACATGCCCTCGTCAGACGCGTGGACAAGAGTTATTCGACACAGCCAAACGATTTTAATATGCCGACGAACCTTTGTTACAACGTTTATAAGGAAGTTCATTAAAAAAGTCACCTTTTATAGAATACCGGCTTTTATCCGCGGCTTTTCTCGTGTGAAATTAGAACATTAGCAGTTACAGAAGTGTATGAAGCACATAACTAACATTTCATTATCATTCATTCAATATCATTAAAGTAAATTCGATTGCTCATTTTTCCCTAATTAACTTAAAAATCTATTTACACACTTTGTCATGTGGATTCTTGCTCATAATTCAAATTATATCCTGGTCCAATAGCCACCATTTGTGAAAAAAAAAACAAAAATTATAAACAAAAATTCTAAACATGTACCATGGGTGAAATTGGAAGAGAGCCAGTTGACGGATCTATGTCATTTGGTCGACAAATGTCAATTCCGTGTAAGTCATCTGTCGGCTGAGTTTGACATAACCCGACCAAACTACTTGGATCCATCATCTGTATCTGTTTCAACTTCTCTGATTGTACAATTGTTATCGAGATCGTGGCTGCAAGTCGTGCCCGTAAGTCGTGTACGAATACTGATCGTTTTCCGCTTTATAGGAAAGGTTCATGACATGGTTCCTGTTTGCGTCAAATACCTACTCCAAGGTTGCTGGCAGCTATCAGAATACTAAAATATAATAAAAAACTCTTTTTTCTTACAGCGAGATAAAATAATATTGAAATTAAAAAACTACCAAAAAAAAATTCGAAATGGCGGTTCTTACTGCTGGAATCAGTGTCTATTATCAGTGAAACCAGAGTGCTGGAAGCAGTTTCTTCGATGTTATGTTTCGTATTTAATGGAGTCAAACCAGCATTTATGTTATAATGTAATATTTTAGTTCACCCCGACTTGTCTCCCTACGGCGATATTCTGGCTATCATTACTGACAAAGCACATTTCGCTTAGAAAATTACCATTTAAACTTTCTTTGCTTACAGTACAGCTACAGTTGTGGGGTTATTTTACTAAGATAATATAGTGCTTACGCCTAATCTTAGCGGTACCAGTATAAATTTGTTATTTGTATATCACTGAAAAGTAACAAGATTCATTTTGCTAGCTTTTTTTTACGTCCACATTTTCGTAAATTTATCAATTTCCAAAGTCACACGGTAAATTTATAAGCTAACGTATATCTTTTTGTAAGATATATATTTTTGTACTACATGATTCTACTAATTACATAAGCCCATACAAACCGCGATTGATAACAAAGTGTTGTTTGCGTTGACACTATGTTGTTGTCAATCGTGGTTTATAATGAAATGACAAATTTTTCGGCACCTGATATTTTTACAATATTTCGTGGAATATTGCTAAAGAATCAACAATTTACAATGAGAGCATCATTCACGGTTTCAGTGCCATCATAATTTATTTTGACAATAGTTTTAGAAACATGTGTTAGTATCAAGCAGGTACACATTTCGTTATTTTGAGGAAATTAATATAACAATGTATTAAAAGATCCATAATTATCATGATTGTAAAATTATAAAACCCCTAAACCATTATTCTCTTATAGTATAGGGGTGCACAAAAGGGAATTTTTAGATTTACTCAAATGCGTCAGATAAAGCTAGTGTAGGCTTTCTACATGTCTTTGGTAATCACGGTATAAAAATCAGACTTCTAAGAGAGTTCGGTACTTAAAAAGTTATTTTCAAATGTCGTCGAAACCCTCAGATTAAGATAAGAACATTTCGACACAGACACAGAGAAAAACACTTCCATTTTATATGGATGCACTAATGATTTAAATGTAAGGTAAGTCTGTAATTTTCGTAACCAGGCCTCTTACATATTTTATAAACAACTAAATGTCACATTCAAGTAAATATTTTAGGCCTTGTAAATAGTTTTTTTTACAAAAAATTCCAATTTATAACCTTAAAATTGCTGCAGCGTCTTATCCCAACGCTAAAAAAAAAAGCCCCTATTATTTTTTTACAACGTTTTATCTAATCTACAAAACGTACTAGGTCTCCACGACGCTCGAGTTATTACAAAAATAACACTCTCACCTCCCCGACTATTACTTTTCTCATGGCCATCTTCATTTTTATACCGTTTTTAAAATTTCTTCAGCAGCTTAAGTGTCCAGTAATAACGGACAGACAGATTCACACTTCCGCATTCATCATATTAGTATTGACTAAAGATGAATACAGAATATTCCCTTTCACATGTTCGTGGCAATGTTTTTGTTCATATAGGCTAACGTATAGAGGCCATAAAAGATGTCCCTTACAAACCCTTTAATCCTTTCAAATTAAACTTTATGTGGATATCTAAATACAAATCAGAGTCCGTTTTCTCAAACGGCACATTCAAATGTGGCGCTCGGTTGCAATGCTTCGGCACGAATGGGCCGGGTCGACCGGAGTGATACCACGGCCTCAGAGAAAACTGGCGTGAAACAGCGTTGTGCTTAGTTTACTGAGTGGTTTTACCGGTGACCCAACTCCCTTAATCCCTTATCCCTATTTCCATTTCCTCGTAGAGTTCGGCAATGCACTTTAACTCTTCGGATGTCGCGAGTATCCGTGGGCGACAACAGTTGTTAAACAGGTAACCCGTCTGCTCGCTTGTCCCCTAAATATCATTAAAAAAAATGTTGCCGTCCCACTCTTACAACGTCGTTTTGGGTTTGCCAGAGAAGGAGGTTGCATTCCTATTCGTTCGCTTGAGTCTAAACGGTTTGGAAGTATGGCTACGTCCACTTAAGCCACTATGTGAAAACGTAATGAACATCAAATTAATGAATAAATCAGCATGAAATTAACTGAAATATATTTCAGCTCATTTCATTTTTGTTTAATGTTTATGACACTTTAGACTTCGTTTTTCACTTAAACGAAATTGTTATTTTAAAATATTAAGTTTTAAAATTAATTAAAAAAAATTTTTTTGGTTATTGTAACTTCCGACTCCTGTCTTACAAAGATTGCAAGTTGGGATAAATTTTTTAATAAAGAGTACCAAATACTCCTAGTGTGACGTCACACTATGGGGGATCGTAAACTCATCGTGTTTTTAGCGGCATTGGAAAGGCGAAATAATGCAACAACATTTTTATCTATTTGCTCAAGGTCAAGTAGCCTATTATTAACAGACCTGGGGGGCTATTATGATCATTACAAACCTGCATGGTTCCAAGCAATTCAATATACGGCCTTGTTATTTTTTCGTATCACAAGGTCTTATTAGAATAATAACTGAATTAAAAATGAAAATACTAGTTTGGTTGTCTATGAATGAATTTTAAACATGTTAGTGACATTCCCTAATGTCACATTCCCTAATGTAACGTCAAACTTCACGTATTTAGTGTCACGTGACTGCTGACTGGCTGGAACTTGGCTGGGAATAAGAGATCGTAATAACCCCCCAGAATGGAATGAAACAAGCGAAATGTCCAAAAACAGAAAACCCGGCTGCAGGAACCATTGTAATTTAAACATTAGGCTATGTATATTTCTAGAATAGCTATTTAAACCCCTTTATTTACCTACTCGACCCTACTCGATACCCTAATCGACCTAAATGATCGAAAAAAAATTTTTGGAACTTTTAAAATTTTTTTAATGTACCCAGTGTCACCTCATACGTTAAAATATCAAGCCGTTTGGGCTGCAGAGCGTGCATAGCAGTTATATATACATACTGTCTAAAAACATAACCCTCCTTCTGGCGCAGACGGGTAATGATAGCTCCATTTAAAAATAAGCATCTACCTACATTCCCTCTCTTTGCGCTGAGAATTCGTTTATTGTCGATGTATCGTGGGTTCGCTATTCCTTTCAGAAATACAGGCCATTTTTCACGGGCCCAAAAATAAACTTTCGTCTAACCCTCGTATTCAAATAAGTATTTAATTCAAACGTATTTAGCGAACACATAAAGCTAAGAACCCAACTCAATGTCCACGAGTATTTAAATAAAAAAATGGCCAACTGCGAGTCGTTATCACCCACAAAGGGTTTCATAATATTTATAAAAATACAAGTTGTGCCCCGCGTCGCTACCTGTTGCTTAGTCGAGATTAGAAAGAACTCTATGTGTTAATCCAAGATACCAGCTAGCTCCATGCCAAATTTTATGGAAATCGGTGCAGTCGTATAAGCGCGAAGAAGTAACAAACATACGCACTCACAAACTTTTACATTTATAATATTAGTAAGAATAAGAAAGTAAAAATACTTTGTAAGAATATTAGTACTAGTAAGCACTGAGGAATTATACCTAGAGTAGCGGATCCAATACAAATTAGCGTGTCCGTAGTATTTAGTTCAGACCTGACCGATAGATGTCACTAAGGGTAATAAATACGCTATATTTTTATTAAATTAAGTAAGAAACGTGCCATCTAGTAGACTATCCTTGCGAGCAGTAAGCCGAAGATCAAGCAGACGGAGTTACGGGGCAGGGGGAAATCTTTATAACGGAATTAATAATTTCAGAGATTAGTTATCCGTGTCAAAACCCGTAAGTGTTCATTATAATTAATTTTTGTGCGTTTTTTGTAGAATGTTTTAAATTCACAATCCAAAACTGGCAGGACAACTTTTATCGGGTCCTCTAGTATCTTAGCAAATTATACACACTTTGTCTAGCCCTTGATATAAAATTGTCGTAGTTTCAATTTTTGAGTCAAGGGTGCGATTATCAATTTTTTCATGTTAAAAGATTTATATGTACTAATAATAAAAAGCTAAAGAGTTTGTTTGTTTGAACGCGCTAATCAGAAACTACTGGCCGGAATTGAAAAATTCTTGTTGGTTAGTCCATTTATCGAGAAAGGCTATAGATGTAAAAATAAAAAGGACTCATAAGAACTTAAAAAATAAATTACATTGACAATGAATCTACGACCTTATTTACTTTGCAGCAAGGTTTTTATTAGATAACAAAGATTACAAAAAAAATATATTACTATCGATATGCTAAGCATTCGATCCTGACTCCTGAGTTCTGACAGTAGATAGGTGAACATTTTTTAAATTATTAAATAAAACAAAAACAATCCGGGCTATCAATCGCTAAGATATATGAAATACACAGTATTTTGTTCACTAGAAAATTGAGATGTAAATATTAAACTAATGAAATGTATATAAAGAAAACAAAATAGGTGTTCCTATATTTTTTTTCGAGCTAATTGTTTCATAATCATCCCTTTCACAAAATACTATTATTTCAGTATTTTATAACACAGAAACCCATAAAAATGTTGTTAAATTATTTCGCCTTTCAAATGCCGCCAAAAACACGATGAGTTTACTATCCGCCATAGTGTGACGTCACACACGTCACAGGAGTATTTGGTACTATTTATCCAAAAATGTATCCCAACTTGCAATCTGCGTGAGACAGAAGTCGGAACTTACAATGAAAAAACCAAAAACTATTTTTAAAATGAATTTTAAAACTTAATATTTTAAATAATAAATTTCGAAAAGTCTAAAATGTCATAAATATTAAACAAAAATGAAATGAGCTGAAATATATCTTATTTTAGACCGATTATTTTATTAGCTGCTATTATTATTATAATAATAATAAATTATTTTATTATAATAATAAATAAGCTATTATTATAATAAAATAATTAGTCTGTGGTAAGAAGGAAGATTTATAATATTAGTACGAAAAAATAGTAATTTTTGTATCGCACCTATTGAATATTTCTTTTACGTTGTTTTACTATTCGTTTTTTTTTATCAGCAACTATCTATTATATATTTTGACGACCTCTGTGGCGCAGTGGTTGAGCGCTTTGGTAGCTCACGCCGGGGGTCGCGGGTTCGGATCCCGCCGACGGAACAAGAAGTTTTTCAATTCCTGGGTCATGGGTGTGTATTAAATATTTGTATTATATGAAAAAAGTATTAAATATATGTTTCAGTTGTCTGGTACCTGTAACACAAGTCCCTTGGTGACGTGGTGTGAAGCGTCCATAGATATTATTATTGTTGTATTATTGTTCTGCGTGTTTCTTAAGGGGATTACTTTACCCTTTGCGTACGGAACCCTAGACTGTTTTTCATTTACTTTGTTTCCGTGGGAGCCGGTGTACATATTTAACCGCGTGATAAAATTTTCACGACAATCACACCACGTCGACCCATCTCTGTCGGGGGATGAATATTTTATTTTTTGTTAAAAACTGAAGGTCGCTTTGTTACTGGAGAAATTTTGCCTTTTTCAAGTTTTATTTATTTACCAAAGAACTCCATTACGTCAAAATTCGTTTATTATGTACAGTTCCCGTACATTACACTGGAACGTTTTTTGCGTGAAGAGGCAACGACCAGACAGACAGACAAACACACTTTCGAGATTGACCGAACAAGTATAGTTATACATATTTAGTTATAGATATTTAGTAACTTTAGTTGGACTAGAGGTCGCCCTGTGGTCGAAATTCGACCATTAATATTTAAATCCATCGTGTAGAGGAGCTATAAAAAACTATAATCTATTCTTAATTCAATCACAGACTTCAATTTGACATAAAGGTCTCGTTACCAGGCATTAAGCCTTTGTTAAAAACACGGACGTCAACCATAAACAATAGAATATTTCGTGTATGATTATTGTGTCATGTCAAAATATTCTAGTGTGCGTGTTGTAGTGTGCGTAGCGTTTTATTTATAAAAAATATGTAATATAAAAGCATATTTTAAAATAATATTAGCATTCCACGGTCCTCCTCCATATCAACTATAACTGGGAAAAATTTCATCCTTTTACGTCAACTACTTAATACATGTAAACCAGATAAAAGAGGGTTAAAGATGACTCTTACACTGAGCGACAGCAATATGATCTTTAAAACACGTACGTTCTCAAAATTACATCCTTCTTTTCCATCACAAAATCGAGTCTGGCGTCTTCACAAAGCACCTATTTACTGCAAAATTAGCGAAACAAAGGGGGATAGAACTTTTGTCCTGTCACGACAGCTCTTCAAAAGTCTCAGGACAGTCGAGAGCCCTCAGCGATCTAGGGCGGACGCGATACGATGTTGATCATTTTCGAACACATTTCAAACGACTTCGAAAGAGGATTTTCAAATCACGTTTGTCGTGGTATTATATTCTCTCTCATACTATATAATACAGTGTATGAAAGTACATGCACTCAATTAACATTAAAAAACCTTTGGTTCGCACTCGAGCAAGAGGGTGCCGGCTCAAACCCCGTTGGGGCCGTTATAAATGAGACATTTTCCGATCTCAAGTACATAATACGGATGCTCATTGCTGTGGTAGGGCCATGCTGCGGCACGAATGGGCCGGCTCGACAGGAGTAATACTACGGCCTCACAAAAAACGGCGTCGTTCTGTGTTTCATTCAGTGAGTGAGTTACCGGTGGCCCAACTTTCCTAATCTGGGGATTATATCCCTATTCCCATTCCCAATTACCTCATACATAGTGTCCATGGGCGACGGCTGTTGCTTTCCATTAGGTAATCCGTTTGCCCCCTAAATATAAAAATACTTTCAACACATGCACATTTTTACTTTCATAATCGCGTACGGAACGGTTCGAGCGCAAGTCCAACTCGCACTTGGCCGGTTTCACATTCTATCTTGATTGTTATGTTTTTTTTTCGATAGCAATAATCGAGTGTTCGATTCCGTATAAATCTGAACAATGCACTCCCCGTAATAGAATATCGATTCCAGATAAACCCTTTATTGTTTTTATTTATCGATGTTCTATCAACGAGGTTTCTAGATTTATGAGCTCAACACTGCTCGACGCCGGGCGAACAATGTACAGTCATATTACACATTGTTAGGTATAGATTAAGGCTGTTAGATGAATGTTACACGCTCAATCTGCCATCAGTTTATTCAGGAATGACGGGAGAGTGATCGTTTAACCAATTGTTTTCTTATCACGAACTTTTCAGTCATTGATTGACGGACTGATCGTTTCTTATCACGGACTTTTCAACCATCAATATGGCATTAGTCTTAGACTGATGCCAGATTGCGAGAGTGTTAGGGTCGTAACATGGAATGAACTAACATTAGTCCAGTTTCGCGGTATTTTAAATACGACCAAATCTGCGCGAACATAATTTGAATGTATACGAGTATAACCTAACCTTTAAAATTTTATATTGCCAATTACTACATTGGAGCATTTTTCATTTTGAACCATAAAAGTAAAAATAGCTTTGTCAGTGCTTTTACTCTAAGTAAAAAAATCTTAAGTAAGTTAAAAGTAAGAAAATCTTAAGGTTATCTCGATTTTATTAATGCAATATAGAGGAATAACTTTACTTGGTCAATAAATATTAAAATTTTCTAAAATATTT
>JAOTAV010089859.1:0-11588 GCA_026546445.1 Cyclargus thomasi | reverse complement strand
TACCTCGGAATCTGTTAGCGTGTTGTTGCGAAAACTTTATTACCGACTTAGGCACATTGCGCGAGCTTCGTCTAGTCACTATAGCGAGTACAAGTAATACTTAGGTTAGGTTTAAACATACTTTAATATCGACAAAGGTATTGCCACTTATTTGATAACATAGGTTATTTAACGTCTCTTTACAACTTAATCGTTCGCACTCAGTACGATACATAAAATTGCTAGTATGTACACAAGGACTCAAAGTTCACAATAACATTTTACACATAGGAGGGTAAAAAGTGTGTTCATATCACATACCGATACACAATACACAAATAGCTAACTAATTACAAACTTTTGGAATTTCATTATGAAACACTAACACAAAACATTTTAATTTTCATTTAATATACGTTCAGCTAATTGCTTTTTAAAAAAAGAACATATATATAGTCGAATTGTCAAATCACCTCCTTTTTTGGAAGTTGGTTAAAAACGATCAAAGATTAGGAGTGTCTTATTCGCGAAGGTATGCGGTTGTAAATACTTAGAACCATGTAAGTAAATAGTAACTGTCTGGCAGCTAAATTAAGATACAAAAACCTCCTTTCATAATGGATCAGAATGTAAAGACCATTTCAAAGGTACGTCATTATTTTGTGCTACCACAATAATTGCTTAGCGTTCTACATAGCATGTACAAGCTAGTCATGGTACATATTATCAAGGATCAGCCGTACTCAATTTTAGTGGCCACAAACATGTTTTAGTTTTAGTGTTGCGGGCCGAAACAAACATTATTTTGGGAATAAAAATAATGTTTTTCAAAATTAGCAACTTGCAGAAAACATTTAACTACTTTGACGTATACTGAGGTTACTAATTTAGTGATCTGTGTGTATAAGAATATTGTATAGCTGACATTCAGTTTATCTTAGGCCGTGGAGAGGTCGCATAACAAAGGCTTAATATCAAAACATTCAATGGGTGTAAAATTTAAATAATTATAATATATAAAACACAGATAGATTTAGATTAGACGTATTTTAGCAAAAAGGACTCAATCTTCATAGACTTAGTATAAGCAGAAAGGATTCAACTGCCATAATAACTCCTATATAGTACGAATTACATTTTCCACCAACGAGAAGCTTACAAAGAAGCTTTATTCTCCCTTTTTAACATTTTAAATTGTTTGCCTTTTTGACAGGTACTTTGAAACTAAGACTACCCAAGTAGGACCGCACCACAGGTTGTAAAAACATTTTACTAGAGTTAGCGCTAGTGTGTGAAAATCTTAAAAGCTGTTATGTAAATAATATATGACTCACAGACTTATTGTAAACAATGTCACAATATATTACACAATAATATATTAATAAATAAATACTAACAATAAGCGGATGTTCCTAGTGATGCTATGTCCTGACATTAGACGCAATTATCGAGTTAAATAAAAGGTTGACTGGTCAATTAACTCAGTAGGTATAGGAATTCAGATAATACGTTACAAAACTAATAAAGCCTTATTTGTTATATATTATGAGTGTTGTTAATAAACATTCCATAATCGATCGATTGCAGTTTTTAGAGATTGCAAATGGTTAGGAACAAAAAATTAAAGATGAAATTCAGTTTTTTTTTAATTTAGGCAGGTTGACTAAAAGGGCGTACATTTTAAGATTGCGTGCCCCGGACGCTTGTAGCTTTCCATCCCATCGTCCTCGGCCTCCATCGCTCTAGGGAAACCCTGCCAGCTACCCCTTACTGCCCCGCCCCGGGTCTCTCTGGCCCTAGGCTGTACACACCTCTCATTAACATTTTAAATAATTTTAAAAAAGGTAAAGTTCAAATTTATCTCATACATTAAGTAGGTAGGTAGGTTTTCCGTCTATGCCATTAAATATTGATATCAACTGATTTTTTATCGATTGGAATATTAAAAGAGTAATAATAAATATCTATGCCCCTTGCCCACTACACACCACGTCAGTCTGGTCCCATGGTAAGTACCTGAGGGACATGTGTTACGGGTACCAAACAACGGAAATATATTTAATACTTTTATACTATTCACATAATTAAGTTTTTTATTATGTGATACACTTGTGTATTGTATACATATACATGTGATAATTATTAATATGTATAACATATATTTTGTACACATTCAAGACCCTGGGACATTGAAAAACTTTTTGCACCGTTGGCGGGATTCGACCCCCGGCATAAGCTACCAACGTGCTTAACAACTGAGCCACAGAGGTCGTCAGGTGCATGTAGTACTTTGTTTTTTAAGTAGCAAGGTATTCTAAAGTAGCAATAACATCATATTGGCGTTAATTGTTTATTTGGTATACAGAACACACGCTTTACCAAATAAGGTGCATTTGGTAAAGCGAAAAGGATATCGGCGTAATTCGTTAAGACTGCGCAGGTTTCTGGTCGTCATTTGTCTCCTTGGGCTGGTACCCGTTCTTGTCAGCTACGAAGGTAACGGATATGTGTTGTCCGTCCGGAGCCACGTACTTGTAGCTCCCCTTGACCGACAGGCCCTGTTGGTCCGTGTCGTTCTTGTACTCGCCCTGCTCCTGTCGAGATGTGCCGTCGCTTGTTTCAAATCTGTCAAGAAAACAGTGGTCAATTAAGGTGAAACACCCGATTATTCACTTAAAGAGTTCATCCGTACTACAGTATACGCCACTGCACCGCAACAGTTTATTTGCGGCGTGTGTGTGGATTTAAAAAAAAAAGGCTCTTTTGTGGGATGCTACTTGTGACGACACACTCGCACGTACCTTAAGGCCACCTCAAACTGTATTAAAATGAATGATGACCGCCACTTTTTTTTTTTATTCAGATAACTTAAATAAATGTCCAGTCGTGCGAAGCCGGGGCGCTGTCGCTATCTAGCTATACATCAAATCAACATTATTTTAATTTCAAATCGTTTTACCGAAAAAATCCGGCAGTTTTTTAAATGTTATCCGCTTCTTCCACTTATGTCTTCAATCTGTACTAATATTATAAATGCAAAATCATGTTTGTTTGTTAGTCCTTCTTAACGATTGCTTCGTTAGGAAGGACTAAGTAATTTCATTTTTGTTTTTTTTTTGGTTTAAAAACATCATGTTTCCGAAGGAGCGCGAGCGAAGCCATGGGCAAAATCTAGTTTTTCATACAAAGAGCGCATTCGGTTGAAAAATTTATATGACAAATGCAATGCGCCCCGGCTCACTCCGTCACGTTACGCTCACTCCTTTATTGGTAGTTGTGCGATTTTGCTGTACATAACCCTTTTACCAAATTGTATACAAATATGACTTTTTTAATGTAAGTCTTATCCTTGACTATGTTTTTTAGTATCTGATGATTTACCTAATCCGTTAATACGTGACCTTCTCTTACGTCATCATAAGTTGTAATGGTTAGTTCATTATAATGAAACTTTGTGTATGCATCATTTGTTTGACTTATTGACCTTGTTGTAAGTACAATTTAATAATTATTTTTACTAGTCTTTAAGTGCTATAGAATAACATCCTTTAAATTAGATGCATAAAATTCTCAATTCAGAATCAGATTTTGAATTGACAGAACCACGTCAGGCTAGTTATTTTACGTTTGAATATTATAAAAAGGGTCAACTTATGGGACACTATATGTATTAAAGGAAGCAAATATGAAGAGTATTATCTGTAAAACGATACCACGCATAAAATAGATTTTTGTGTGTTTGGATAATATTTTACTTAAAAACAAGCTAATTTTTATACTAAACAAACAGAAAAGACTAAACGAACACAAAAAGTCATGTAAACCGTGACCTATTAAATAATAATTGTAGACAAAAATAACCAGTTAGGTACAAGCATACAAGTCTAGACCCTAGACTCAAAGATTGATTATTCGACCTAACACGAAAGGTTAATCTCGGCAAATCGAAATACCAGCAAAAAGTCATGCAGTTTGTGGTTTATTCAAATCTGCATTCAATTTATTTCTCATATAAAAACTTTATTAAGTTTTATCATAAAGCTACTATCCCACTCGGAGACATGAATTTTGTCTATCTGTAATTAGATGAGGAATTTTTACGTAAGCCCCATACATACATACTTCCATATTTCCAGACTGATATTATAAATATGCGAAAGTGTATTTAGTGTCTGTCGTTACCTCTTCACGCCCAAACCGCTGAATCAATTTTAGTTAAATTTGGAATGGTATATACTTTAAGCCCCGAGGAAGGACATAGGACGCAACGGAGTTCGGGCATCACTTGTCAGTGAGTAGTGATATAACTTACTGTCTACCGCCAATAAATTATCAAGTAATTGATTTGCAATAGGCACTTAGTCGTATCCGCCGTGGGAGGGCCATGCTTCGGCACAAATGGGCCGGCTCGAGTGATACCACGGCCGGTTGTGCTGTGTTTCGTTCAATGAGTGAGTTTACCAGTGGCCTAACTTCCCTAATCCCATATCCCTATTCCCATTCCCTATACCCGTCTGCTCGCTTGCCCCCTAAATATAATTTAAAAAAATCCGTCATATTTACTCGAAATTGTATCCGTTGACATCGACTTCGGAGTCCTGTTTGACGATCTCCACCGGCTGCGCCTGCGCCGGCGGTTGGTCGGCGAACGCGCATGCGCACGATAACGCGGCCAAGGCGAGGAGAGTCTGTAAACGTAATACACAGCATGCGTTATATACAGTACCTTCAATTGATTACAATACTGTCCAACTGCTGGCCAACCTCCCATATTTAAGTTTTGACTGATTCTAAAGTGCTACCGTATGCAGGACTCGGGAGTCCTGTTTTACAAATGTTATACTATAGGTAGTTCAACTCAATTATGCTCGCGGTCCCATATGTAGGTAAGCCTTGTTTAGTTAGTGTCACGTCACTACCAAATGTATGAAAGCTGTGTATTTACAAGCGTACGCATGCATAGGCCCGCGCGCCACGACCGGGATGAACTATCTGTGACATCGACAACATATTTTGTCAATCAATTGCAATTTTTATTTATACTCGATTCTCCAGCTAGGCCTGCAGTTTCATTTTGATGTGCACAATAGTAGTCATATGTGACATGTTATCAGCTTGGGTCAAATACCTTCCTAAAAATTGTCGCCAGCTCTCGGTCTAGTACTATCATCTACTGCATGCTATTTATACTGTGCAAAATCCTTAGCACTTTGACCCACGACAAACAAATAGCAAATGTCAATACTCATTACTTGTAAATTAATACATGATAATTTCTTGTAGGTTGCTGTTTGTGAAATTTAAAGTGTCTTCTTTTTATATTGTGAGATTAAGAAGTTCATAAAATAGTAGTTAGTTATAATACTAAAGAGCCTTAATTTACTTAACTTCCAAATCACGTTTTTTTAAGTATCCGATAATTGTTTCGGAAAAGTCTGAAATTCACTGTCTTACTTTAATTAGGCAAAACATCTCACAAGCCACAAGCGTCACGTCGTTTAGCGATACCTCTTATAACTTTTTCTTCATTATGAACATTTTCGACATCATTATTATGAACTGTGCTGTCGATCATACATTCATGTTTATTTAGCAAATTCTAAAAAATCTTAATATAAAAAAGTGACTTACAATTTTCATCATTTTTTGGTGGTGGTGGTGCTGTGTTAGAGTCCAGATCGTCTGTGATACGAGCTGAAGACGTGGGGTATAAATATGTTCCCAAATGTTGACAATAGTATCATTGGCATCACAGGTGCTAATCATTATCATGTAATATCGAGGTGATCCATGAACGGGGATTTGTGAATTGTGTAAAGTATGCAGCTAGGTCGCGTTGCATAATACTTCAGTTGGCTACGACTGTACATTTTCATATAGTTTTGCGGTCAATTTAGGTAGCGGTCGTTAACCCTCTCTAAAAATTGACATTTTCTATAGAAACCACGATACATCAAGAAGTCGCCTTCTGTTCGAAACTCGACCATAAATATTTCTCAAGTCAATAACAGACTTCAATTTGGCATTAAGGTCTTGTTACCAGTCAATTGAATTTAATTTAAAATAATACCACAGATTTCAACCTTAAACAAAGGAGTATTTCGTGTATGATTATCGTGTCATGTCAAAATATTGCAGTGTAATTGCTGTAGTGCCAGTATCGGTTTATTTGTAAAAATATGCTGGATTAAAGCATATTTTAAAATAATATCTGTATCTTTATAAGTTATAAAGGCCAGTTGTAAAGGCTCCTGTATGCGCTAACGGCCTTGAGAATATTTCTCTTATCCAGTTTACAAAAAAATCCTCGTACCGTGGACACGGTATATTTTTGTTAATGAACTATAAGCTTAGGGAAACTTTCCTCGTGAAGAATCAGAGAATGAAGATTATTCTATAATGTATATTTTCTTGGCTTACGTGCTTAACATTTAAAAATACTCATAATAAGTTACCATTACAAACGCACTGTGTAAACAATGCTAGCTATGCAACAATAAAGGAGTCAACTACGAACATAAAGTATTGCATACATTGCTCATAGTATTGCAATTGTCTATGTATGCAGTATAAGCCTCTACGGTAGGCTATAGGTATATAATAACATTACGCTACGAGTTACAACTAATAGGAGCCGAGCAGTAATCGAAAATGTTGTAAAAACGGGATAATTTATAAAGTTCCATGCCGACGTAGTCGCGGGCAATAGCTAGTAAAAATGAAAACGACTCAAAAGAACTTAAAAAATAAATTACATTGACAATGAATCTACGACCTTATTTACTTCGCAGCAAGGTTTTTATTAGATAACAAAGATCACAAACAAAATATCTTTCTATCGAGATGCTAAGCGTTCGATCCTGACTCCTGACAGTAGATAGGTAAACATTTTTTTAACAAAAAACAATCCGGGATATCACTCGCTAAGATATTGAAATACTAAGTACTTTGTTCACTAGAAAATTGAGATGTAAACATTAAACCAATGAAATGTATATAAAGAAAACATAAAAGGCTACTTGTGTACCTATATTTTTTCGTGCCAATCGTTTCATAATCATTCCTTTCATAAAAAACTATTATTTCAGTACTCTAAACACAAAAAGTCATAAAAATGTTGTTTGATTATTTTCCTTTCAAATGCCAGATAAATGCCATGGCATAGACAAATAAAATAATTTGTCTATGCCATGAATGTATTCTTTAATGTATTGTTTTAAAATTGTCTAAATAATTACAAAGAAGATGTTGGAATATAGATATGTTGCCCAGACCTAATGATCTGAAAATCTCGTGATTCCTTACAGTTACGACTTGGGGGTTTTCGGCCTTATTTTAAGAACTGAAAGCATATGCTACTACAATATAAAATATATTTATAATCATCATCACTGGTATTACACCAGGCACCATTCATTATCGCATTATGACCCTATTATACCCCAAAACACCTAACATTTTATAGGGAAATATGATTTTGGTTTCATGATAAGTAGTCTAATCGTTTAGCTCCAAAAAATAAGATTTTGTACCAACGTCGTATACGTTGGTACAAAATCTTATTTTTTGGTCCACAAGGTGCTAATGGAACTCCTTACTCCTTAAAGAGACACGTTTGGGGATTTCGTCGTTGTTTGTTTTTTTACAAAATTATCGTAGTATAATTAGGCGTGCTAAATAACAAAAATAGAACACATGTCGACAAAAAAAAGTTTGTCTGTTTGTTTGTTAGAACGCGCTAGTCTCAGGAACTACTAGCCGGATTTGAAGAAAAATTTTTGTGTTAAGGATATAAGCTATATTATAACATCACGGTACGACCAATAGGAGCGGATCAGTAATAAAACGGGATAATTTATGAGGTTTCACGCAGACGTATTCGCGGGCAACAGCTAGTAATTAACCGCCTTCCAAAAAAGTAGGTGGTTTCTTAATTCAACTGTAACAGTGTGCTTTCATGATTACTGAATAAAACAATAAACTAAGGGTTTGTTTCACCGCTTACAGATAGTCTATTTATTTGACAGACACAACTTTATTTGACAGATTTCGTATGGCGAATATGTCAAAAAAGTTGTGGATAGCCAAACAGAAACTAACAGTAGGCGGTGTAACAGGCCCTAAATATAATAATAAATCAAAATGTATATATTTTAAGGATCTTTACTCCTATCAGGATCAGCCTGCATCTTCAAATACTGCTTCGATGTAATGGCGTGGGAAAACGGGCGAGGAGGCAATAATACGAAAAGATGTCACCTTACAATTCCTTTATTATAGCTATCTATTATTACAACTTCCAATTAAAATTATGACGTCCGCTAAACACTAGAACGTGAGCGCATTTTACCAAATAATCCACAATCACCGCCATTAATTTTCTCCATATCCATATCAACAAAGATAATCATCCAATATTCCTCTCTTCTTCTTCTTTCTTTAAAGTTTAGCTATATCTTTTGCCTCATGTCGCTGGAACATATAAATTGGCCACCTCTTCAGTGTTTAGCGTTACATCAGAGCGAAAGCTCTATTTCGTTTGGAAATTGTAAGTTAAAATATGAAAGTACTGAAAATAAAGTTAGAATTGAAATTATATTCGACGCGCCGTCATGTTCTTATTTCTTTTATTTGTAATGTGTAAATGCAGTAAAGAATATTCATTCATTCATTCATTTTTATCTTGCAATTACTCACTTAGTTCGAGAATTCCCAGAACTCGTTGCAGTATAGGTAATTAAATATTCTTTGCTTCTGCTTTTTTTTATTTTAATGGCGAATCAATAGTTTCGTTAGAAATATGAAATGGTCGAATATTTAGAATATATTAATATTTTCTGAAAATAGTGCGCCCAGGGCGGGCCGCACCCCCTGCCCACCCACACTATGCCACATGCACTGGCATGGAGCTAGCTGTATGGTGAGGGCCGTTGGTGTACGAGTATGTAGGAAAAAATGCTCTCTGTGACGCACCGTACTTGTAAGATAAGTTGAAGGAATCCTAAACTGTTAAGCAGTCAGACACGGTAGTTCCGGACGGTTTGGTGTTTACGATGGTTGAAACAAGTTTCCGTTTTGGCCAGCAACAGGTTTGATGTCATAATTATTCATGTTCATATGTTCCGCTAATAATTATCATGTTTGACGACTTCTGTGGCTAAGTTGGTAAGCGCGTAAGCTTAAGCCGGAGGTCGCGGGTTCGAATCCCGCCGACGGAGTAAGTTTTCCAATGTTCCTGGGTCTTGGATGTGTATTAAATATAATTAAAATCTTAAATATGTGTACAGTTCAAAAGTATTAAATACATTTCCGTTGTCTGGTACCTGTAACACAAGTCTCAAGGGTACTTAGCACGGAGCCAGACTGACGTGGTGTGTTCATCATCGCCGAGCAACCTAACATATCATATATAAATTTAACCTGATATATACATTTTTCTACAAAAGTTCGTCATTTCTTAAGTTACAGATCTAAAATTTTGTTTCTCAGCTGCTGATTCAAAATAAATAAATATGTGTTTAAGCGTTTTACGAAATTTTACTTCCAGAGGGTGAAATAAAGGTTGCAATTTTATATGAAAATACTTCTTAATGCGAGCGAAGCCGCGGTAAAAATCTAGTTAGTAATAAAATGTAAGCGGTGTTAGTCCTTTATACAAAAAATGACTTAGGACTTTTTTGGGTAATAAATAACGCCATCATACTGATAACACGTAGAGAATGTTGACTAAACGACAGTATACATGAACAGAAAATTGTATTTTTGTATGCCTGTCACTGACAAATAAGAGTTTCTGATTATAACCCTGAATTCAAATTAAAAAAAAAACGCCAATGCTATGATGTACATACGAAAGGACAAACAGACGACAAATATAAAAGGGTTTCTTTTTGCTATGCTACGAAACCCTAAAAATGCCTCGACAATAATATATATAACTTGCTGTTACCCGCGACTCCGTTCGCGTGGTACTTTTCTCTTGAAATTTTTTCCTGATTTTTTTTGGTACATACCTCAAGCCCGCATGTGCCCGAGACCTTTCTAACGAATGCAAAACCGTGGAAATCGGTTCGTGCGTTCTGGTTCATCTCTCAAAACTTTTGGCGGCTCTACAGACTTTTATCAAATATGTCCACGAAAACTCGAAAAAACATCGTAAATACTAAAAAAAATAACTCCCTTTTGTTTGGGAGACAGAAACACACCTTTTAATCGGGGCTTAAACTTACATTACTAAAGTTTTTAAATTTTGTATCAAAAATGATGTTGTCCTTTTAGTTTCTGCTACTTGTTTATTTATTTAGTGGACATTAAAATGGTCGTTAAGATATTAAAGGACGTTATGGTATAAATCTATACCGTTCGAGGCCCGTGGCAAATTCATTTTCCTTCCACTATGTCGATCCAATACAAAAACACGTCAAGCGATTATTGTAAAAAAATATCGCTTGCTACTAGTCAAGGGGGCCCCTTCCGGCTGGAAGCCCGTGGCATTTTGCCGGCTTGCCACCTTGTAGGTACAAAAATTCATATTTACTATTAAAAGTACAAAGCGCTATATCATTATGACGTAAGGAGGGCATGGACCTAAGGAAAAACGTGAGTTAAGCCGTGAGAATTTTTTCGTTTAACATAACGTCCACACTTACATATTAATCCATATGAATATTATACCTAGGAAAGTGGATTTGTTTGACTTTCCTTCACGTCCTAACGAAGCAACCAACAGAGACTATGCGTATTAAAAAAATATTTAATACAAATTATGATAGTTGACTTAAAGACATTCGGAATAACAAAAACATTAAACATCACTGATTTCTGTTCAGAAATGAGGAAGAGATTAGCGATTTAAGTTTACTACCCATCCTTTCCCTTTTTTTTTTTTTTCGAAAGGGTCTTAGCTACTGGTCTGGTTAAGACCCAGGTAGTTTAATCGTGACTATAACTAGTCTGGTGCTAGTTGCTTGTAAACTAGCATGACATTTGTATGAAGCTTATAGTCTTTGACGTCATAGATCGTATCGGATTTCTTGGATCTAAATGAATACTTTAAAGCAGGACTTCCGGACCTGGGCGGCACGCGTAGGGAGACGTAAAGAAATGTTATGGGGGCGCCGTAAGTACATAATATGTAAGATTACATTTTCAAAGAAAACATTCATTCCAGTTTTTTTAAATTTAGTTTAAAATGAATGTTAACTCTTCAATGTACAATATATTGTTACCGTATCATATTAATTAAGGAGGCATGCAAATTTTGTTTTTGGCTCGGGCATTCTACACAATGCCAAGGCAGTGTATAGAAGGCTAGGTGCGTTCAGGCAGTGTTTTTTTTATTACAAATTTCAAGACCATAGTCTATAGGCTTATGCCCATATCTTTTTTTCTCAATTTACAATCAAATTTTTTTTTACCAAGATTTACATTTTATCTCATATTACGTTAAGGCCTTCAGTTTTAATTATCATAGTTCTTTTTGTTTTAATTTGTTATATTTGCCTACCTCTAAAGATCGCGACTTGTGATTGTTTTTATTTATTCTTTATGTACATACATGATTTTTAAAACTAACTTAAAGTAGAAAACGTAGTGGCAGTACATAGGTG
>JAOTAV010089848.1:0-11589 GCA_026546445.1 Cyclargus thomasi | reverse complement strand
TTTTAAAACAAAGAATAAAATAAAAAATATAAAAAATATCAAATTTAAAAATTATAAAAAAATATCTAAAAAAAATATCTAAAAAAATATTGGATGCTTACCAAATTAAAAGAAACAATTGAAGAAAATTACAAGAAACAAAGAAAACAAATAATAGAAAAAAACAAATTATTCTTAGAAAAGTATCCCGGGAAAATTGAAGAAGAAACAGAAAACTTAGATCTACAAACAAAAAAAGTAGCATTTATTCAAGAAATAGAGAGAATGCCTAAATATAGATTTTATACACATTTAGACGAACAACTTCCCACGAAGGATGACCCTGTTTTAAGATTCATTCCTTACATCCCAAATGATGCCACACATTATGAATTATTTATGTACGAAGGGGTAGAATTAGGAGAAAAGCCTTTTAACAAAGAAATGCACTTAAATGAATCAATGCTTAAAGAAATATTAAAAAAATATTCAGACATAAAATTATTTCATTTAAAAAAACTTTTGGGGAACAAAGAAATTGAATATAAAACAATAAAAAGAGAATATTTAGATTTATTAGAATTCTCTATGTATTCTAAAATGCCGTGGAATAAAATACTTAATTTTTGGGAAAATACTTTTGACAAAAAAAGAGTTTGTTTATTTTCAGACCCTGATTCTTTAGATTATTATTTTTGTAATGTTTGTTACACTTTTGATTGTTGGACTCATGAAAATTTAACTAATCTCTCGTTAAAAATTAAAAAGAAAACTATTTCATTTTTAGAAAACGAAGAGATTCACTTAAAAATGTGTGTTGATTCAGAAGAAAGTAATAATGAAATAGAATTAGAGAGAATATTAAACACTTATACAAAAGAATACGATTTTATAAACAATAATTATGATGTTGATCCTTGTACAGCAGCCTTGTTTTTTAATTTTTGCACAAAAGAAAAATTACCCAATCATATTTTTCCGAAATGTAAAGAAACTTTTTTAATAAAAAAGGACACTCAGTTATTTACTAAAAGAAAAGGGGATTTAACTTTTTATTTTCCTTGTCAACACATAGGAAATTGTACCAATAACCCTGATTGTACCTGTGACCAAAATAAAATCAATTGTGAAGAATTTTGTTTGTGTTTAGAATGTGATAATTTATTTGAAGGGTGTGAATGTAAAGATTGTTCTACTAAATGTAAATGTTTTACCTCAAAAAGAGAATGTTCTTTCACTTGTAATTGTACAAATTGTAACAACAAAATTTTTACCTTGAAAAAATATAAAAAAACTTACATTGGTAAAAGTGCAATAAGTAATTTTGGATTATTCGCGGGTGAATTTATAGAAAAAGATTCTTTTATTTGTGAATATTCTGGTGAATTAATTTCTAATTCAGAGGCAGAGAGAAGAGGTAACTTTTATGAAAAAAGGCAGTGCAGTTATTTATTTGATGTTTCTAATTTAAATAAGATTAGTCACCACACTTTAGATGCAATTTACGTGGGAAATAATTCAAGATTTGCCAATCATTCAATAAAACCAAACATCCAAGCAAAGAATTTTTTAGTAAATGGGATTAGAAGAATTGGATTCTTTGCTTTATTTGATATTAGAAAACACACAGAATTATTTTTTGATTACAATTACAAAGTAGAACATAAAATTGCGCACGGAATAATTGAATAATTTTCATAAAATACTTTAATCAATCATTTTTTTTATTTCTAAGTATCTTTTTACTTTTCTTAAAATTAATTCCCATTCTTTAAAAATTTGTTTATTTTTTTCGTGACTTAATTCTATTTCTTTATAAAAACAAAATTCTTTTAAAGAAATAAGAAAAAACTTTTCATAAATTTTTTTTACAAAAATACCTTTTAACAAAGGGAATTTGTTTGTAAAACCAATCATTGCTTTCCTGTAATCTAAGTTTAAATACAAAGCAAGCTCTTCTGAATATTCATTGTCAGAATAAAAAGAATCTTTTGGTAAAAAATTTGGATGAAAATAATCCATAATCAGTTTATCAGAAAAGGTTTCTATTGAGACATCTTCTACCTGCCAATAAGCATACAATTTTCTATTTTTGTGTATTCTAAATGGTACTTCATCTTTTATTTTTTTGCCATTACACTTCCACTGATATTCACTTTGCAATTTTTTTATATTTTCTTGTAAAAAAACCTTTTCTCCTTTGAAATAACCAACCACATTTCTTTTAGGCCAAATAATAAAAGAAGGATGAAGCACAGATTCAATGATAAAAAAAGGATGTTTCTTCATTTTACTAAGAGAATTAGGTATTTTATTTAACATTTTTTTATCAAAATCAATAAAATCACTTTTACCATCAAAAAATAAATCACCAAATTTCTCGGAAAACAAACATTTAAACATATTTTTCATCCCCAAAGTGATTTTAAAAGAGTGTTTCTTTGAATAAATGTATGTTAAGTCATCAAGATTGAAAGTGTAATCCAATCCAATAATCTCTTCTTCTATTTTTTTACAAGATTCTTTCTTGTTGTAAAATAATGTTTGTAAAAAACAAGAAAGTTTTTCATCCAAAACAAAACAAATTCTTATTTTTAATTTGTAAAAGACTGATGTTAAAAAAATACTAACATTTCTCAAAAATAAGTCTTCTTCTTTTATCAATGATTCAATGAACTGAAATTTGTTAAAATCTGAAGCTTTTTCTTTTATTTTATCATTTTTCAAAATTTCTTTTTCTTTAATTTTCTTAAAAATAAAAAGTATTTTATGAATATTTAAGAAATACTTTTCTTTTAAAGATTTTTTTGGTTTTTCTTCGTCAATTACAAAAGGTACGTCTTCCCAGCTGTCTTCTTCCATAAAAAAATAAAAAAAAATAATTTAATTTTAAAAAATAAAAAAGATTTTTTTAAATTTTAATTAAAACCATCCTCCTTTGGAACTGTTAGCCACTGGTTCTGGTTCTTGTGCTGGCACGTAAAGATTTTCTTCGGAAGGAATCTCTTCTTTTTTCTCCATTGCTTCTAATTCTACTAAATCTCTAAAGAAATAATATTCTAAATCACTTTTTACGTCCCTGTCAAAACTTTCTTCTCCTTTCAAATATTTTATAGCCCTGGCTAACAAATAAAATCCTAGTGCGATGGAAGAAGGTGACCTGTTATTGATTGGTATTGCAATATCAATATTCTTAAATGAATTATCAGAGTTAACAAATGCAATACAAGGAGTATTTACGTAAGAAGCTTCTTGTACTGTTTGTTTATCTGTAAAAGGATCAGATACAATAATTAAAAGAGGCTCTTTTACTCCTTTAATAATCTGATTTGTAAAACCACCAGGGGTAAACCTTCCAGTTGCAGGTCTGGCACCTGTCTCTTCGCAAAACTTAAGCACTGCTCTTCTACCAAAAGTTTTGTTGGATGAAATAACAATGTCATCAGGATTTTTTATGGAAACAAAAGCTCTTGCTGCCAAAATAATTTTTTCCCACATTTTATCAATATTTATGACAAAAATGTTGCTATCCTTCCTTCTGTCATAGATATACTTCTTAAAATGAGTGGTGGTTGCTTTGCTAGCCAAGTGAGCATTACAAACAATGATTGCTTTGACGTATTCGTCTGGGATTGTCAATGGGGTTTTTGCCATATTTAAGGGTAGAAATAAAAAAATTTTTAAAAATAAATTAATTAAAAAATAAATAAATAAATAAATAAAATAACTTAGGTTTAATTTTATAAAAAAATAGTTTTTTTGACAGTTAAATTTTTTTGACAGTTTATTCTAACAAAGTTAGTAAGCAAATAAATTCATTTATTTATATAAAGAACCCAGAAGAAACCTTCTTTTTGTAATTTTTATACTTCTCATCAGCACAAAGCTTATTCTCTTCTTCGGTGATTCTTTCTCTAATTTTAGTGTACATAAAAAATAATGTAATAAAAGCACTAACATAGCAAGATAAATACAATTCACAGCCAATTACAAAAACGAAGAAACCAAAATAAATGGGATGTCTAATAAAAGAGTATGGCCCAGTAAAAACTAATTCTTTTTCTTTTATTCTTAATTTACTCAAATAATAAAAAGAATAAACACTCAATGCTAACCCAAAAATTAAAAGAAAAAAGAAATTTTTTCTACAAAAAAATAAAATTTGTTCGCCTTTTTTCTCATAAAAACGTGGTCTATTAAAATTATCAAGCATGAAATGAGTATTTCATTGATGTTTACCAAGGAAAATATTGTTTCTTGTTTAAATCCTTGTTTTTTGTTTATAAAAATAACACAAATCATAAAAAAAGAAGCCATACTTATTACATGCAATAGTCTCAACTTAAAAACACTTCCCAATGAAAAAATTATTCCAAAAGTAAAATATAAAATTTCATTGTTCATTTTAAGGATTAAAAAAATTAAATAAATAAATAAAGAAATTTTTAAAATTGCATAAACCAATGAAAATTAGCATAAACAAAATAAAAAATGTCACGATTTCAAGTCAAACACTTTTAGAAGAGATTTTTCCAAAAGAAATGCCTTTGGATCAGATAGAACAATCACTTAAAGAAACTTTGGTAGGTTTACAAGAGTTGGAAGAAGCACTTTTCTTCAAGCAAGAAAAAATTAACACTGAAAACATGAAATTCAAAGAATATGATTTTCAACAACTTAGATTAAAGCAAGAAATAAAATTTAATGAATCAGAAACACTTAAACAAATTGTAAGTTTACAAAATGAATATGACAATTTAGTCATTTCTGAAAGATTTCTTAAATTTTATAAATTTATAAAAAATAATTTAGAAATGGATTTTCCAACTTTTTTAGACAGGAAAATTGAAGAAGAAAAATTTATTTGTTTTTGTTTATCTGAAATGGAAAATGATATTTTTATTGGAAATAAAGCAAGGGATTTCAAAGAAAAAATGGAAAAATATTTAATTAATAAATTTGAAGAATCTTTGGGGCATAGCTTTGATTTAAAATACGTTTATGAATGTTCTTATTTTTTAAATGAAGGATATCCTTTACTTAAAATTTATGCAAATAATATTGAATTATTTAAATCTCCTTATTTTATAGAAAAACAAGAAATTTCTTTAATAAACTTAGATAATTTTAAGGTACAAGAAGATTTTAGAATACTTTTAGAAAAAATAAAGGAAATTTACAAGAAAGAAGAAAAAATAATTAAATAAGTATTTTTTGACCAAAAGAGGGTGCTTAGTTTAATAAACCAAAGAATATTTGAAGACGTAATTGCCTCTAATTTAGATATCTTATTAGAAAATAATTTACCAATGCTATTTGTTTGTAATTTAGAACAATCCTACATTTTAATACAAAATGTAAACCTTGTTTTTAAGGAAACTTTTACTAATTTTGATAATTCAGTGTTTATTTCTGAAGTGTTTTCTCCTTTTATTTCATTACTTTCTTTAAAAGAAAGGTCTTCATTCGATGAAATATTTAATTTTTTAATTTTCAAAAAGGAATTAAAATCAAATTATTTTATTTTAAATGACACATTAAAACCAACCAATGACATCAAACAGATTTTTAAAATTTTAATTTTCATTTTTACTAAAATAGTAAAAAGGCATGAATTATTTTTTAAGAATGAAGAAGTAGAAGATTATTTCGATCATTTTCTAAGAAAATTTAATGAGTTTATTAATTATGTAATAAGTATTTTAATAGAAAAAGACAAAATGAAGACTATTGACACCATTTCAGAGTTTTTTCTTGTGATCAAACAAGTATTATTTTCTAGTCAAATTCACTCTTTTGACATTCTTTCAGATTTTTTTACTGAAAAAGTGAAAAAGCTTTTTCAAGAAAGAATCATCCAATCAGAAATTAAAATCAAAAAAATGTTTTATGAATTTAGTTTTACAGAATATTCTAAAGAATACACAGACACTGTAAATAAATTAATTACATTTTTAAAAGAAGAAATTTCTTTGTGTAAACAATATTTGGAAGGATTAAATGGAATTAAATTTATTACTTTGTTAATGAATTCAGTTTATTTGAGTTATTACAAGAAAATTTTAACATTTAAATTTGGAAAAGAATCTTCTACGCTTTTAAGAGACACAAAAAAACTTTTAAATTTTTGTAAAATACACGTGCCTGATTCGGTAAGAAACTTTGAATATTTGGTAGAAATTGTACAACTAATTAATATAAGTAAAAATGATATAGAATCTTATTACTCATCAGTTTATGAAAAAATACCAAATGAAGAAGCAAAGAAAATTTTAAAGTGTAGGATTGATTACAGAGAAATTAAACACATTTTATATGAAAAATAAAACAAATAAAAAATTTTTTTATATTTTATGCTTATGAAACAAAAAAATAAAGAATAAAAAACAAAAGAAGTAAAAACAAAATGGATAGAGCAGCAGCCTTTCTTTGCTTAATGACTGCAATCACAACAATTTTGCTTTATTTTTTTCCATTACCAAAGCATGTAATAAACCTACCAGAAAACAAAGCTAAAGGAGGAGGTGGAGGAGGTGATACCCCTGAAGAAAAAATCATGAATTTAGACAAAAAAATACACTTCTTTCAAGAAGTGCTTGGTGGTAAAAAAGAGAAAGCCACAGGGCATGCTGAATTTGGTCCTTTAGAAGGGGTACCTGAATCAGATCAGATGCCTGATGATGAAGAAAAGAAAGAAGATAAAGAAAAAGATGAGAAAGAAAAAGATGAGAAAGAAAAAGATGAAAAAGAGGATAAGGAAAAAGAGGATAAGGAAAAAGATGAAAAAGAAAAGGACAAAGAAGAAGGTAAAGATGAAAAAGAAAACAAAGACGAGAAAGAAAAAAATAAAGAGAAGGATAAAAGCAAAGAGAAAGACAAGAGCAAAGAAGAAAATTTACTTTTTAGTAAAAAATCTCTTTATAATCAGTTAATTCCATTACAACAGAAAAAAGTTAAACACAGCAAAGGAATTAAAAAAGTAAACCAAAGAAATAAAGAAGAAAAAGATAAATTAAAAAAAAATATTCAAAGAGAAGAAACAAAAAATAAAAAACAAATCTTAGAAAGTAAGAAAAACAAAGAAAAAAAAGAAAAGAATGAAGGAAAAAAAGAAAATGTATTAGAAAAAAAATAATACTCAAACTTAAATGTTTTAAAAAATAATAAAATTTATTGGTTTAATAACTTATGAATAAAAGAATACCAGTATTAACTGTGATGGGAGTGGTAGTCTTAGTTACTGCTCTATGGCAAATTTATCATATAGGAGACATTATTTCTGATATAATTTTACTAAAAAAATCAAAAATAATGAGTGATAAATTAGGAAAAATAGAAGAAGAGGCAAATGAAATAACTAAAATGATAAAACAGAAATTGAATAAATAATGTAAAAATAAAAGAATTTATTCAAAGTATTTTCCTACTATCCTAGCATAAGCTTTACCATTATAAAATACATCAATGTATGTTATTTTACTTTCATTACCATACCAGTAAATCAAATTACCACTCTTTCTGTGTTTAAAAATACCATACTTCTCTTTCACGCTAGCATTGTACCAAAATACATCTGAAAAAATTCTATCTATGTCTTCTTCAGAAGTGTCTTTCTTAGTTTTTAATTGTTGAAATATTCTTAATCCCTTTTCCATTCCTTTAAATGGTAAATCATTTTTTATACAAAATTCTATTTTATTTTCAGCACTGATAAATCCTTTCATTGCTTGTAGTAGAAAAGTAAGATCAGAAATATTTTTACTTTTAGGAATAAAATTAAAATTTTCTAAGCTTAGCAATGAACAAATCATTTCACCTGACTCTGACAATCCTCTTTTTCTACACTCGTAAAGAAAGACTGAAATATTAACTGGTAGTGGTAATTTAATGACTTCTTTTCCTTTCTTAGAAATTTTAAAAGGCATTTTTTTACTTTTCAAAGATTCTTCTTGTAATTTTATTAATTTATTTTCCCATAAATAATTCAAAGCTTCTTCCACGTGTTTTTTATTTGGAAGGTCTAACATTTTAATTTTTAAAAAATTAATTTTTTTATAAATCAGAAATAAAAAGAAATCTTTTAAGTCTGATTTTGTTATTTCAGGGGTAGTTTCTTTTAATTTACTAAAAGATTCTTTTGTGTACAATCTGTAGCAATGCCCAGTGCCTTCTCTGTTACTTCTTCCTGCTCTCTGCTCAGCAGATTGTTTAGATATTTTCTCAATGCCAAAGTAATTTATTCCTACCAAATTATTAGTCACATTCATAATTTTACTTTTTTGTAAACCAGTATCAATTACAAAAGAAATACCTGGAATTGTTAGAGAACTTTCACAAATATTTGTAGATAAAATTATTTTTTTACAATTACTACTCTCAAATATTTTTTGTTGGTCAAAATCATTCATGGTTGAATGAATTTTATAAACTTTGACTAAAGGAATATTTTTACAAAGTAAAAATAATTCTTTTATGTCTTCTTCTCCTGGCAAAAAGCATAAAATATCCCCTGACAAATTTAATAAAATTATTTCTTTTATTTTTAAAAAAGAACTTTTTACGTAGTCACACACAGGATTTTCTTCATAAACAATATTTAAAGGAAAAGAATTATGTTTAATGTCAATAAAAGAAGTAGTGTTAAAGAAATTAGTGAACTTTTCAGTGTCGACGTTTGCACTCATTAAAACTAATTTCTGATTTGTCAGTTTAAATAAAGAAATTAATAAATCAATTCTTAAGCTTCTTTCATGCACTTCATCCAAAATTACTAGATCAAAGTCATTTTCTTCTTTTAGAAACATTCCGTCTGTAAATATTACAATTTTGTTTTCTTTCTCTACTTTTTTATCAAATCTAATTTTATAACCAATGCTTTCTTCAGAAATTGACTTTAGTCTTTTAAAAAGAGAAATCACAGCTATTCTTCTTGGTTCTATCAGTGCTATCTTTTGAAAGTGATTGGAAAGTATTAATGGTACCATTGTACTTTTACCACAACCTGTGCTTCCTTTTATGATTGTCACTGTGTTTTTCAGTACTTTTTCTATGATTTCATTTTTGTATTTTTCAACTGGTAAATTCATGCTAAATTATTTTTTTTTATTTTTTAATTTATGCCATAAAAAAATGTTTAATTTTAAAACAAATGTCATTAAAGAAGCAAAAAGCAGTTGTTTATTAGAAGAAAAAGATTGTACAGTCATAGGATCACTCTTTTTAGATCAAAAAAGAGAGACAGAAGAATTTTTAGAGATAAAAATTAAACAAATAACCACAGACACTCCTTTCACTTCACTAGAAACCCTTTTAAAAGATTCATTTTACAGCATTTTTTCTGGTAAAATAATCAAAACAAAATTAAAATTAAACATTTTAATTTTCAACAACCAATGTCTTTTTAGCTCTGTTGTTAATTGTGCCAGTATTTGTTTATTACAAAGTGGATATTTTTTCAATGATTGGTTGATTGGGTTAGAATATTTTGATGGTAATTTTATTTATAAGTGTATTTCTAATGAATTAATTTATTTTAATGGAAAGAATTTTGTTCATGAGGATGAGTTTTATAAAAAAATAGAAGAATACAAAGGAAGAATAAAAGAAAAATTAATTTAATTTATTTTACAATTTTAAGAAAATAAAAAAATAAAATTTTTAAATTTTTTTTTGCCTGAGGATGAAAAATGCATACGTAGATTTTATTGCTATACTTTCATTATAAAGTATAATAACATACTTTTTTTAAACTATTGTGATTTATAAATTTAATTTATTTATTAATAAAAAATAAAAATAAATTGTCATTTTTTATTAAAAACTTAAAAATATTTATAATTTAAAATCAGCATTTTTTTATAAAATTAAATAGAAATTTCATAATTTATTTTCTTCATCAACTAGGATAATCTCATCAATCCTTAATAAACCAATAGCAACTTCAGTGGCAAACCTTAATGCTTTTAATTTTGACATTGCTGGCTCAATAATCCCTCCTTTAATGTTATCCTGTATACTACCATTAACAACATTCAATCCATGCCTGTAACCATTAACATTCTTAGTTTTCATTTGCTGAGTTAAAAGCTTAGCAACTAATTCATTAGAATCATGACCAGCATTGGCTGCTAATGTTTTGGGGATAACTAAAAGAGCTTCTGAGTATTTTTGGGTACTAAGTTGATCTTTTGAGGAAAGAGTGTTAGCAATATTTTCTAAATGTATTGACAAAGCTACTTCAACTGCACCCCCTCCAGGCACAATTGTCTTTGACTCAAGAGTTCTTTTCAGAGCAGAGAGTGCATCAAAGACTGATCTGTGCATTTCTTCTAATAATTGCTCATTCGCACCCCTTAAAATGATAGAAGACATCTTTTTTCTCAGTCCAGTGATAAAAATACATTCTGAATCAGCTATTGTCTCAACTGAAATAGAATCACACACTCCTACGTTTGGTAAAATATCTTCTCCTTCCAAATCACTCAGTGAATTTATCACTGAAATGCCAATGGCATTGGCAATGACTTGTAAATCTTCTTCTTTTACTCTTCTTACAGCCATACAATTATTATCAATAAAATCTTTCAAATAAACATCATCAATGCCCCCAGAAGTTAAAATTACATTTGCTCCTGAATTAATTATTTTACTAACCCTTTCTTTCATGATTGAGATTTCTTTTTTTCTTATTTCTTCTAATTTATCAGGATCTTCAATTCTAATATCAATCCCTAAAGCTAATTTAACCTTTCTGATAGAAAAAGAGAGACAGATAATCTTAGGATTCTTGATTTTCTTAATCATTTGTGAAGAAGCTAATGAACAATTTAAAGCAAATCCATTCAACAAAATTGAATCTTTCATTGATCCTCCTTGTTTCTTAAGAATGTTAATCAAATTTAAATCATAAATTTGTTTGGTTTCTCCATTATTCTTCTCTTCTTCAATCATTTTTATTGCTTCTACAATGATTTTACTAAAATATTCACTCTCACTTTTTATTACCTTAGAAGAAATAGATGTTTCTACAATGTTTTTCAAAGTACTTTGGGAAAGTTTGTTGGTTTCTACTTGGATATGCTTCTTTATAAAATTAACACTCTCTTTAAATGCAAATTTATACCCAGAAATGACAGTTGATGGGTGTAAACCTCTCTTTATCATCTGATTACCTTTCTCTAAAAGTGACGCAGCTAATAAAACTACTGAAGTAGTGCCATCGCCAACCTCTTCATCTTGCTGTTTTGCTAAATCTACCATCATTTTGGCTGATGGATCATCTAAACTCATGTATTTTAAAATTGTAGCACCGTCATTCGTACAAGTTACCTCTCCTGTATGATCTATACACATTTTATCTAACCCTAATGGGCCAAATGATGTAGATATGGCTGATACTACACTTTGTACTGCATTTACGTGCTTATCTCTTACGTTTTGTCCTTTTAATTGTTCTCCTCCTACGAATAAACCTGTTAAATTCATTTCTTTCATTTTAGGGTTTGAAATTAAAATTATTTTTTTAATTAAAAATTGTAAAATAATATTTTTTTACTTGAATGAAATATTTGACAAAATCAAATAAATTAAAAATAAAAAGAAATAGTAATT
>JAOTAV010089837.1:0-11589 GCA_026546445.1 Cyclargus thomasi | reverse complement strand
TACTTTTTAGTTTCTTTTGTACTATTTTAGTTTTTTCCCTTGGAAGTCGGTTTTAATTTTTTGTTAAAAAATAATTCATCCCCCTAATTGTTAGGGGTAGTACAACCCCGAATTTTTTTGGCAAAACAACGTTTGTCGGGTCACCTAGTTTGGCATACAACCAAATTTTTGCGAAACAGAGCTCGGAGTTGCGGGCATAATCTAGTGTTGTATACTCCATATTTAAAATCACGAAAATTTAACACATAAAATATTGTGTAATTTTGCCTCTGTTATATTTATTAACCATATCATTTCTATTAAAAATTCATTGCAGAATAGTGTCGAATAGTGTTATCAGAATTTTTTTTTTGACTAAGAAGTTGACCTAAGAAGATAAAATTGTACTTTTTTGTACACTACCAAGAGAATAGAGTGCTCTCCTCTCAATTTACCCGACTGCGCCGGAAGGAGGAATATGTTTCCGAGAGTATGTATGTGTGTATAATTGTTTGGCACGCTCTGCAGCCTAAACGACTTGATGAATTTTCGTATGAGGTATCGTTAGATTCGTCTTGATAGCGCAAGTGACACTGGGTACATTAAAAAATTAAGAAATCAAAATTGCAAAACTTTTTTCTGCCCATTTAGGTCGACTAGAGTTTCGAAAGAAAGCTATTCTAAAAACATAACTTGCAGTGGCGTAACTACTAGGTGGCAAGCCGGCAAAATGCCACGGGCCCCCAGGCGGAAGGGGCCCCCGATCAGCCCCCCCTAGAAGAGGCAAGCGATTATTTTTTAACAAAAACCGCTTGACGCGTTTTTATATTGGATTGACATAGTGGAACGAAAACGAATTTGCCACGGGCCTATACCGTTCGTATAGTTACGCCACTGATAACTTGATATTTAAATTGCAATGGTTCCTGTTTTTTGGACGTTTATCTTGTTAACTTTTAAATTTTACTAATGCGTATCTGATTAAATAGGTAACTACGAGTTAAAAAGTACATGGGTCGGTAAGGTATGTAAATTAATTAGAAAAGAAATTATATTAAAGTGACATTAGCATTTTTAGAATACTCTTGATTTTACACCGTTTGTCCACCGCGCGCCGTCACCCTCACAAAATTATTTTGGACTTATATAATGCTATGTTCTATGGTATAGGTTTCATTTGGGTTTCACACGGACGCTAGAGCAATACAAGCATGTCGTCGCTGATCTGTAGTGGCAATAGTCATACAATAGCATGTTATTGGGTCTAAATGATCTCGTTGACAGTGACGGCGTGCGATGGACAAGCGGCGTGATACAGTATATAGTCACTAACCATAGACCATCAAGTAATTCCTATCGATTGTCTCTCCTACGGTAACCGCCACTCATGTTCACTAACCCACTGTACCACCTGTCTGTCGCAATCCTCAATGACACCACGTTGCCCACGCTCGCCCACTGCTGGGAACAGCGACACCATGTTGCGATAGAATTAGTGCCCAATAAACAGTTTAACTATCACGGCCGTTATGTTGCTCATGTTGAAAATTATTAAGCGTAATAATTGAGGACATAAGTGGCAGAAGCGGATAACTAACATTTTTGCAACCTTCGAGTATATTCTAATTTTTTCCACACAAAATTTTGACAAATCTTGCAACTTACCTAATTTATTATCCAGCTAGTGTATCTAGTTATACATCAAACATTATTTTAATTTCAAATAATTTTTCGGGACCAAAAGCGTCCATTTTCTCAAAATCCGGGAGTTTTTAAAATGTTACTTATCTGCTTAATCCACTTATGTCTTAAATTGGAAAAATCTTAATGCATATTATAATCCTTATGTGTGTGTAAGTGTGCGTGTGTGTGTGTGTGTTTGTAACTCTCCTAAACGACTGGACCGATTATGATGAAATTTTTTGTAGGTATGTAAGGGGATTTGGAAAATTTCAGATTCAAAAACCGAGACCGGCAGGATAGCGTCTGTAAGCTGCGCTAGTATTAGAATAAAGCTATAGGTACTAACTATTATTATATAGGCATAAATGATGCCTAGCAATGATGCTGTCCCATCAAAAAGTCGTCAAACAAACGCAACGTCCCTTGGTGGAGCGGTACTTTGGCGCGACTCAGAAAAGTCACCCGGGCACTATTCAACAGAGCAATGATATTATTTTTTACTTACCCAACATAAAGAAGTCAATTTATGTAGACCAGCCCCCTGATTTACGATGCGACTCACTTTTAACTGAAGTTTCCGGAATCGGGAAGGATTCCGCGCGGAATCGCGTCGTGAATCGGGAGGCTGAGTGGCAACATGGCTTAATATATCTTCCCAGCTCAACCAGCCCAAGCTGTACGTCATCTGTCTACCAGCACGCCGCTGCACGCCGCCTGCAGATGCCGCGATAGCGCACGACTTGTGGTCGTGTGAGAGACCCGTGAGAATGCTTTCTAGGTTTAGTCCAATAAAAGTCTTCACAACATTTTTACTGCTACTCAAACTAGATAGACTCCGTTGCGCCAAAATTAGTTCATTTTTCCGGGACAAAAAGTATCCTATGTCCTTCCCTGGGATTCAAAGTATCTAATAAGTCATTTCAGCAAAGTCGGTTCAGTGGTTTAGGCGTGAAGTGGTAACAGACGTACAAACAGATAGACACACTTTCGCATTTATAATATTAAGCATCCGATGGCAAGAAAGAATAACTTTCAAAACTTTCAAGCTCAACATTTTAGACACGGGCAAATTATGTTTTAATTTTCCCTTCTTAATTAGCTTTTCATAAAAAAATGAATTTATTAATACAAGCATCAAAAAAAATTTAAAGATAACCGAATAACAATATTTTTTATGTATTTTTTTTGACAACCCTATTCGTGTTATCGTTGCAATTAACAAGATAACACAATCAGCGAAATGCCAAAACAATCATCCTTTATCAGTAGAATGTTAAGCTTGTCTGTGTAACTGTTTGTAGATAAACAAACAAACAACAAGTCTTTGGAACAAGGCCATTTAATTGTGTCTATTTTACAACATTACGAAAAAGCGCGTATTCTTAAATCGGATATATAAGCGGCTTTTTGTAGGAATATAAAAATATTTACCTCCTAAACGTACCTTTATGCCACTTTGGCTACGAAATTAAGGGTTAATGAGGGGAAAATAATATTTAAAAATATTGGCTGCTCTAGTTTATTGAGGTCAATTTCAGGCCGCCTTTAAGCATATTATCACAGAATACGTAAAGGTAGTAACTATTATTATGCAACTATTTAACCGTCTATCTTGTGATCAATGCTGATAAAACTAACACGATACATAAAACATCAGTACAGAAATACCATAACCCACAAGCGAGGTGCGCGGACCCACGCGCGCCCACGCGCCCGTCTGACCCACTAAGACCATAGTTAAACTGTGATTATTTCATTAGCTTACCGAGCGAGGTTAAAGATCGAACACATGATCCATCATACGAAATGCAAAGATGGGCATTAGCCCTTTGGGCTTTGACAATAATATCAATTTCAGAATGTTTAGACGCCGACGCGGCTTGGGATAATATCAAGAGAATTCCGAAGGCGTGAGAGAATGTTAGAGAAACATGTTAAAAACTTAAAGAAGTTTATATCAGATCTTTGGTACAAAATCTAATAATAAAAAACAAAAAAGATATGGGCGACTTTATTTGAGCTACAAAGCTAAGAAAAGATAAAACTCGTTTGTAACCTTGGGCCTACACCGAGAACCGTCCTTTTTCGTAAATTATATTAAAACTTGCTTGCTTAAGTTAGTACAACCTTGAGACTCTACCTAAATCATCTTTAACAAAAAAATACAACCCAAGAACCAAGATGAACTGTTATGCTTTTATAAACAAAAACTTGACATGCATCAAATATAAAATAAAAAAAGAAGTTCTTTGCAAAACATTATGTCTCCCTTTGTAAAGATTTAAAAATACAAGTAGCCCAAAGCCACTATACATCAAGTCACTACAATTGCGACACAATATACTTAATATTAAAGTAGAGAAACTCTGAGAGAGTTGCAAGATATATGAGAGTAAAAATTATGACTCTCTTTTTGGGCTTGACAAGCAAATTGTGATCAATTTGCTTGTGATACTTGATGTTTCCATCCAACGTATCCTACGGACACGCGAATTATCATATGGGTTGCGAATTCATAACCGGCGTTTTAAGAGGAAAGACGTTTCTTAAACCTTCAGAGAGCCAGATTATTATTTCAGACATTTACTGACGTTTTTCTTTACACATAATCCAGCCCCGTGCTGAGTACCCGAAGGACTTGTGTTACAGGTACCAGACAACGCTATTATATTTAATACGTTTATACTATACACATATTTGAGATTTTTATTATATAATACACACTTTTAATACACATCCATGCCCCAGGAACATTGAAAAACTTTTTGTTCCGTCGGCGGGATTCGAACCCGCGAACCCCGGCGTCACTACCAAAGCGCTCCTAAAAGTAACTAGAAATGAGTCTGGTAAGTTTTCTGACATCAAGCCGCGTTTGCGAACTATTCTTCGCTGTCACTTTGGTGTTACTGTATATTGTTTATACTATGCCACAGGCATTATGCTAATGGCGGGCATTATTCAGGAGGCTTCGGTTGTGACGTATCAAGCATGGCGACAAAGAGAGCGAATAAATCAGGTGCGCGTGCGCAGAAGCCGCAACATTATCGTACTAAATAAATTCTTCTCAATTCATTTTTCGCGAATGGTGACTCCAACGAAACAGCAATTTCAATGATTGAAGACATAAGTGGAAGTAGCGGATAGCTAACATTTTGCAACCTTGCAACCTATTTACTCATTTTTTTCTATAAAATTTTTACAAATCCTGTGACTTTCCTACTTTATTATCTAGCTAGTGTGGATACAATCCACATTATTTTAATTTCTAATAGTTTTTCGAGTCTTGAAGCGTCTATTTACGCAAAAATCCGACAGTTTTTTTAATGTTAGTTATCTGCCACTAATGTCTTCATTTATGTAAAGAATTTTATAAACTACAACTTTGTTAATTCTTACTTAACGATAGAGTTTACTATTTTCAAGAACAACTCAAATATATGAATGAAGCCTTGAATTTTTTCTTCACACAACGAAACAAGGGAATCGACGGAAACATTCGAAGATATTCTTCATAATGGTGTAACTATTTCAAGTCTGCAAATTTTCAGTTCTATTCTAATTATTGTAACGACTATTTTGTGTCTAATTTTCTAGGCTAGTTATCAAACATCATCTTATATATCTTTCACAATCTGATAAGGGCCGTATAGGCTATGCGCGATATATCTCACGGATAAAGTTTGGAGAATCTATCAATAAAGCTGTTGATAGCCTAACCGACACTTATTAGGAAGTGGTAAAGCAGCTGGCCCTTAGTATACTGGATCACTCACTTCGGTTATGGTCGAACTCGATGAGGTCACACAGCTGGAGGGGGTTTGACCCTGAGTCGGAGTAGCCCCGGCGGCCCGGCTGACACCGGTACACGGCGCCCGGCCGGTACACGTCCGGCACACTGTACGGCTGGTCCTCCGGAGCACCCACCAGGATCCTGCAAAGGGAGAATTTATTATTGAATTGAAAAAAAATGTCACGTGGGCAGTTTACTGCTGTTTGAACATCGCCCATTGCATTCGAAATTTAATGAAAGAGTTGATTCATAGCCAGAAAGTGACCAAGCTGCCCCTCTTCATAATCTGCGAGGACCGACGATGACACGCGAGCACGATCGTGGAGAGGGCATATACTTGACTCTGCTCTCCGATCTTTTTTTATGATATTTAGGGGGCAAGCGAGCAGACGCGTAAATTGATGGAAAGCACCTGCCGTCGCCCATGGACACTCGCGACATCCGAAGAGTCCCAAATGCGTTGCCAGCCTTTATGAGGAAATAAGGAATGGGAATTCGGTCGAGCCGGCCCATTCGTGCCGAAGCATAGCTCTCCCGCGGCAATGAGCATCCGTATTATGTACTTGAGACCAGAAAAATGTCCTATTGGTACACGCCTCGACCGGAGTTCGAACCTGCGCCCTCTCGAGTGCGAACCAAAGGTCTCCTACTAGGCAACAGACGCTCTAAATCATCGTCTATATCTCTCTCTCAACTCGCTGAAACAGTACTAGGAATGTTTGTGTGGATGCATGCACGATGATCATGCCGAATATTTTAAGCGATCACACAATTAACAATCATTGTCGATTGTGAATCAAATTGTCCTAGCCCGACCAACTGACGTAGGTCCACCATCTGCCAATGAAATAATTTCTTTGAGGTTTGAAATTATGTTATAAGGCATCAAATGAAAATGCTTCACTATAAAGAGCGAGACGTAAGTCTAGACTATATCTTAACTTAATCTCATGAAAACCCTGTTCCTTTAGTGTATAGATTTCAACCCCGAGGAAGAAGATTACAAAATACTATTAATAGATATTAAACACAATCGTGCTTCAATCATATTTTTTAAATTTGAGTCTATAACAATATTAGCATTGTTATTGTTGACTGTTATTAAATACTTATTGGTAATTGCATGACATTATAACATTTAATGTATTAATTTGAAATCAGGTCATTTGATGTTATAATTAATAGCATTATAATTTGGCATAATATTTCACTTTTACATGCCTAAAGTGGCCAACGTGTTGAACCTAATTATAAATATTTCATAAACAAGATCTATGCAACACACATAAAGCAAAATAAATGAATTTCAATTATTATAATGCCATTGTTAATATGGTATTTCAATGAAAAATAATCAATTTTAGTTGATGAAGTAACATCAACTGTTTTATAAACATCGTAACAGACATATCCCTGACCACTAGAATAGGGTCAGATCACCGCTGGCGCGCCGCCAAACCCAGAATAACGCAGTTCACTCCACTCGCCAAATAAAACTGACTCACGCATCCAACGGGATTGTCTTGATGCGTCGACATTTTGTCATATCCAGCAGGATCGGCATATCGTAGAAACACAAAAGAATAGAGAAAGTGATATTTTTTTAAGATAAACCAACAGGTTTCTTTTGTTAATCAGCCGCTGTGCTTAAGAGAAATTCATTTAATAGTGGTTATGAAAAGCATGATGTGGTAGAACTATGACTGTTACTTCATGAGATTCAATAAGGGTTGCAGTGACATCACGGCTTTGATATTGAAATTGAAACTGTAATAACCAATCATCGAAGCAGGGTAGGAAAGAAATTCTACTGGCATAATGTAGCTTTGTGAGACCACAAACTCTATTTTCTTCAATTGGTTTCCTATCGGACTGGTCCCTAGTATTCTCATGTAGGTGATAACTTTGGTGATATTTCATAAGAATACCACTAGTAACTTGACATGACTCAATGAGGGACAACAGCTACCTAAAGACATTGCAGAAACTGCAGAGACTGCATATCAAAATCTTCCAGAAGTTTGGGGATTTTGCAGCATCAAGAACCCGTCAAGCTGTCAAGTATTTTCGACAGTATTAATACAGTCGGGTGACGAAGGTGTCAGGCGACTCCGGAATAGGATGCGGGCGACAGGTCTATTCCCGGCTCCGGAAGAGGGGGCTATAAATACTCCCCCAACTAGCCAGCACTAGCGAAATATTAAGGTAACTTATGGACAGTACTTGCAGACAGTTTCTGATAATTTCTCACGGGAGTTTATGGAACTGGAGCCGATAGTTCATTACAGGGTTTTGCTATGCAAGGCAGAAAGTTACGCGAAATGGCAAGGTGGACGACTGCCTGTTATCAAGACATTTGGTAAATTTTGTTTTTATCTTATTTTGTCTGTACTCGTTTGTCTCTATTAGTCACGAAGTACTCTAACGACTTTATTTTATTTTTTTTATTTGTATTGTTTTCTTCAATGTTATAATTTTGACACGTACACCTAGCTCCTGTCCAGTTCTGGTTGTCTAGAAGAGACTGCTTTTAGCTGTAAAATTCGTACAGTTCATTTACTGTATTTATTTAAGTTTAGTTGTAAGTGGTTTACAAATAAAGAATTTTCTATCTATCCATCATATTGGGTATAAAACCTGAACTAAATAGGATATTTTATATAAATGAATAGCTGACCCGCCTTAAGCTGTTTTGCCAAAAAAAATTAGGGTTGTACAACCTTTCGGAGGAGTTAGCAACGAAAATTGTGACACGAGAATCTTAAATATTAGATGTCTAATTTTAGTTTTTACCCAATTTCTATGTCAAAACCACCATCGGAAGCGTTGACTCACTGGCGGTGGCGGACTGCCAGACGAAAAAACTTGCTCCACATCACGTTACGTCGCATTATGAAATGTTCGATTGTGAATGAATATTTCATCATCATCACCATCATCGTCCGCTAGCAGGCAAATAAATAAAAATAAGATTTATATATCAAGATAATTAAACTAATTAATTGAAATCTACGAAGAGACCGAAGTTAACAAAAACATCTACTGTTGGTTCTTGATTCTTTTGGTGATTAATATTAGTCATCAACTTTAAGATGAGGGTAATGGCCAGCTGGTAATGGTTTTCAAAAGTAATAAAAAAAATCAAAAGTAATAATATCTAGCTTTGGCATGCTTTTGGCGTCTCGTATTAGAGTTCTATTTTTTCCATCTCACACCTCACTCTATTACAAAAAATCTTTCCAGATTTGTATTTTTCGTATGTTCGTTACGAATGAACTTAAAAAGAACTAATCCGATATCAAAATTTTTGATACCGACCTTTAGATATTGCTACATTACTACAGAGTGACATCAGCTGTAATAATCGGTAAAGTGTTGGGCACACGAAGGGTTCCGTATACAGGTAGAGAGAGTATTGCTGAAATACAGTAAACTTTTAATTCAGATTATATTCCCCCTTGAGATAAATCATTTGCACCCGCGAAAAGCGGCAAGTAAATTAGTTTTTGACTACGATTATAAGAGTTATTAGAGACGTCTACGAACACGTCATTTAACATTAATTTTTCTACCAAAAATCATATTTTGACAACGTTAATATATAATGTTTCTTTATGTGTTTACAATCATAATAAACCATTAACATCTGAACTTTAGTTGACACGTCTCTAATAGCGAAAGGCAGTACAGTCGCTGAAATATCTATTGTACCACTTAAAGCTTTAATAATTATGTAATAAGGTCCCAAACAGCTAAAGTCGTAAGAGTACTTCGTGACTAATAGAGACATTTGTGTCGATCGCCGTGAAAATGGTTATTAACTATCGCTTTTAATGTCATACTAAAATGCACTCAGAAGTGCAACACACAGAGTTGAATTTATAATAAATTGTAATGTAGAGAATATTGCCTTGATATCTATTAATCAAATTGGTGTGATAGCACCTTTTAGGGCTGACGAAGATGATTCTCTATAATTGGGATTCAACCGACCTTCAAAAGGTGTGGTGCTTAATTTAAAGGTAAGTAGAAAAGTTGCTAGATATTTATGATGCTTATAATAAGAGACTTACTATGACTGTCCAGAGTCTATCTTCTTTAAAGGGGCGGCGACCTAGTGGAGAAAACCTTTGGTTCGCACTCGAGATTGTGCAGGTTCGAACCCCAGTGGAGCTGTGTACCAATGAGACATTTTCCGATATCAAGTACGTAATACGGATGTTCATTGCCATGGGAGAGCCATGCTTTGGCACGAATGGACCGGCTCGACTCGGCTGGCTACAACGACCTCACAGAAAACTAGCGTGAAACGACGTTGTGCTGTGTTTTTATTCTGTGAGTGAGTTTACCGATGGCTCAACTTCCTTAAGCTCTTATCCCTATTCTCATTTCATTTGGGCTCGAAGACAACATACAGACAGACACACTTTCGCATTAATAATATTAGTATTAATCTTTGATAAATCGACATAGCTGATAATGATTATAATGCATTGTTTGACTACACAGAAGTAGGTGTTAATACCCCATTGACACGGCACGCGAGTAACGCCGGTACAGGCAACACATCGAACCGCATTATACACCTTATCACAACAGCGCTAAGGTTCAAAATGTCAACATTATATGGAGCAACCAAGTGTTGGACAAATATTTACCAAATAACTGCATTTCTCAAATACAAGTAACTGTTCTTAACGAGACACTTTTATGTTACCGACAGTGTTTTTTCAGCTTGTTATAATGTATAAGACAAGAAAGACTCAAACTTAAGAGAAATCATCTCTACAATATATTGTAGAGAACTAGTGAGACCCGATAGACGCTGTCTTGACGGGATAATTTTTAAATCTAAACCATTCCTAATTAATTATTGTTAGTGATCCTAGTTTGTGAGTCTGAACCATTCTCATATCCCCTTGAGCACATACAAAAAGTTTCAAGAAAATCGGTCAAGTCGTTTAGGAGGAGTACATTAACAAACACACGGACAGAAGAATCAAATAGGAATTTTTAGAAGCGCTGCACTGGTAACTTGTGTCAGAAATGTTTTTTAATAAAATTTGGGGGGCAAGCGAGTAGACAGGTTGCCTGATGGAAAGCAGCTGCCGTCTGTAAACGCTACACTAGTAACTCCGTTGTGTCAGGAATGTTTTTTTTAAATGAAATTTGGGGGGCAAGCGAGTAGAGGGGTTACCTGATGGAAAGCAACTATCGTCGCCCATGGACACTCGCGACGAAGAGTCGCAAGTGCGTTGGCGGTCTTTATTAGGGAATAGGGATAAGGGATTAGGGAAGTTTGGTACTGCATACTTTGATATTTTTAAACGACTTCCAAAAAAGAAGGAGGAGGAGAAGCCATAGCTACCTTAAGGGTAAGTTTAATGTCAAGAATCTAAGAAATTGTGTAAGCTGGTGCCGACTTCAAAGTTATAAAGATTGATTATGGTTAATGTTGAGGATTAGGCCAATCCTTATAACGCACTAACAGAGAAAAAGAATTATTTATTACTTTTCATTTCATCTATATTTAATTTTTTGTTGTGGAAGTCGGTTTTTATTTTTTGTTTATTTCTTAAGTAGATAACAATTGCTTCATGCTGAAAAGAAAAAAAATGTGAAGAATTGCTATCAGTTTGCACATTTGCGAGTAGTTTTCCTTTTAATCTTAAACTTTCCAAGATATTCAGCTGGTCGGCGCGTTGATGCCGAAGCACTACTTATCACGTAATTACCCTAATTGTGTGTCGCAACACAAACAGCGCCTATCTCCGGAACAAACAGTTCACCTGCGCAATTGTACTCCATACTATGCTAGTATGTCGTTACAGCGTCAGGAAGAAAATACCGACTTATTTCTAAATAATAGATGCAATAACACAACATTAGTGATGTGATGATCAGTGATTGTACTCTAGAGAAAAATATAAATATGTTGACTAATCGACGGTTGGGGTTGTTCCCCTTGAAAGAGATACTAATGCTTGATGCTGATAGATGCTGGATGGTACTTGCTGGGCGCTGTTGATGTTGGTATATGCTAATGGTTAAAAGTAAAACTAAGGGGGCGAATAAAGCAAAAAATAAAACATCGTCTTTCTCTCTTCACACTTACGACCGTCATTCATATGCCAGGT
>JAOTAV010089826.1:0-11592 GCA_026546445.1 Cyclargus thomasi | reverse complement strand
CAATTACCGGAGATACGTCGGAAATACAAGCGGAAATGGCAGCTGAAGCAAGATTATCTTGAAGGCTATTTACGTGGGTTGACTGAAACTTTCAAGAAGCAGGTGCTAACAAACGGCTATGAACTTGCTTTACAAGTGCCGGAAGTTGTAGAAACCGCAGTTGAAAAGATTGGACTTGTTCCTGGAAAAGACACGTCCCATGACGTAAAAGATAGAGAAGCATTTTACTCCGGATATGCAGATGGGGTCCGCTTTACTGACAAAGAGAGACTAACTGTTTAAAGATATTCAAATAAAGTATCAAAGTAAATGACATGGAAAATATGATTGAGAGGAATAAAAAATAATAATTGTTATGGCTTAATTTTTATTCCATTCTAAGTTTATAAAATATAGAAGCAGAAAAACTCTTAAGAAGCGATTGGAGAGAAACTAAAATGTATGAGTGTATTGAAACTTTAGTATTACCTTTTTCAGATTTAATTAGACCATATAAAAATGAGATTGTAATTTCTGAAGGGGAAAAGTGGGAACTAGAAAATAAAGAAGATAACATATACAAATTATCAAACAATACAGAATGGATTAAGATTTCTGAATGGCAATTAAAAAAATATTTTAAGAAAATTTCTCTATGATACGCTAATACTTAAAAAATTAAAAATCAATATTATAAAAACAGAAATAAATGTTATAATTGGGTTGGCGTAAGAGTCGAATGACACTTAGAGGTTCGGGTTTCTTACTACTCTTATGCCATGAATCTAGATTCATGTTAAATTCATTTTTCGGTATGAATTTATCAGCATTCTTATTCTGTTTGTGGGTGATCGCTTTTGGTACGAGCGATCACTTTTTTTTAGTTTTTGCCAATTCAAAAATAAAGGGGTACAACTAAAAATAGGAGTCGATGAATTTTAGAAGAACTCTTCCAAAGTATCAGAAACTTAATAGTTTTTGATCCTTTGTTTATTTCAACAATAAACGTTCGCTCATCGTTAATAAATCAGCAAAAGAGCATTGCTATGTATCGAATCGATTGGGAATTTTGAAAGTAAAAGATATGATTGGCTTTTTCATATGCCATGAGAATCTAACAGAAAAGGAAAATAAGCTGGAGAACCAAAAGTACCAAAAAGTAGATTCGATGATCAATCGCTATTCTAAATTATAAAAGATCGACTTTTGTAATACATTGTAATACTATGGCTATATAGAGAAAAGGAAAGATTACAATGAGCATTACTACTATAAGATTGAATGAACAAGAAGAGGCATTTTTTCAAAGCTATGCTGAATTAACTGGTCAGCCATTATCAACTTTAATGAAACAAGCATTAACAGAAAAAATTGAAGATTACCTGGACTTGCAAGCGGGATCTGAAGCTCTGAAAAATCTATCTGGTGAATCTGTCTCTCTGAAAGAAATGATGAAAGCTGAAGGTTTATGAAGTATCACGTTGAATTTGATAAACGCGCACAAAGAGAGTCTATGAAGTTAGATAGTCCCATTCGAAAACAGATTTTACTTTGGTTGAATAAGAATATTGAAGGTTGCGAAAATCCAAGATGGACTGGAAAAGCCCTTAATGCCGATAAAAGTGGCTTGTGGCGATATCGAATAGGAAAATATAGATTAATCTGTGACATTCGTGATGATTATGCTTTAGTGCTAGTAATTAAAACTGGCAAACGTGAAATGATTAACGATGGCTAGTTAATAACTGATATGAAGAGACAGAAAACCCTCAAAGTTTTGGGTTTAATACTTTTAATTTTTTTAAGATACGCAGAACAGTTATATATGTCAACATTAATAAAGTTTAAAAAAGAATTGTATCGAATAGAATCAAGAAATAAGCCGGCTTTTCTTAAATCAAAACTAATGAATGAAATGTTAATTCCATAGAAATTTTTAATCATTCTACTGTAGAACTTAAAATATACAAGTCAACAAAACAGATGTATTGTAACCTTGCTAGTTTTATGAACGATTTGATTTTTATAAGAAACTTCAATCTGAAAGATTCTGTAACAATTTAAGCTCCACAGTATCTTTAGTGAGAAAATTCATGACATTTTTTCTGCATATGTGCTATTTCTAATAGTATTATCCTATGATAATATAGGAAATCGTATTGATTAAATGATTGTAGGAGTGAACTATAGTGAAGGAATTACAACAACATTTCATAACTAATAAACAAACTAGGCGTGTCTTAAATCTACTTGGTGCCTTTGAGCATTTCCCGTCAACTAATATGGTTAATATTGAAATGTTTTCAGGTTCATCGAAGCGTACAACGCTTCATGACATTGAATATATTAAAAATTATTTTGGAAATAGTATAAAGATTGAAACCAAAAAAAATAGTTATATTTTTTCTATCGTTGATCAGAAACAGTATGTAGATTTAAAGAAAGATTTACTTAGTGGAGAAATTCTTTTTATAATTTTAGAGAGTATCTTTCAAAGTTTAAAATTACCTATTCTTGAGTGGTCTGAAAGGTTACACATTTCAGAAAGCAGTCTGATAAGATATATTTCCAAAATACAACCTCTTTTGGATGACTATGAATTATCGTTTAAGTCATCCCCGCTAACTCTTGTAGGCGATGAGATGAATATTCGAAAGTTCTTTATAGATTTCTATTACGAGTCTGATATAACTCCCCACACAATAAGTCCGTCGCCAGAAATTAATGACGCAGCTATTCAATTAGCAGAATCAGATTTTATCAAGAACTACATTTGTATAAGTTTCGAAGAACTTAGCTATATTCTGTATATAACATCTATACGTTCCTGGAATGGTAATTTCGTTAAGATTAAATCTATAGAATTTATGCGTAGCAATAAGCAAGTGGAAGAATTCTCAGACTATATAAAAACAGTTTTTCAAAGCTTACATCTAAAAGAAATAAATGAGAATGAGAGAGAAAATCTAATATATATTCTACTCTCAAGGAGATTGTCATTAGAATATGAACGAGAGATAAGTTTTCAAAGTCTTTTTTATGAATCTGATCAGATAGTTTTAATTGTTGAAAAATTTATTGAATTCATTCAGCCACCAAAAGATTCTTTAGCTATCACAGAAACGTTTCTCAAGTCATTTTTCCTTTCTACGTATCTAAAACATACGCTATCCCCTGTACTGCATAGAAATTTGGCTGATTTTAATCAATTGGTAGAACATTTGCTTAGCGATGAGTACAAAAAAATTAATACTTTTGTTAAATCAACTTTATCGAGTAATTTACAGTTAACCGATTTGCATGTTGCTGATATCAGTGCAAATTTAACCCTATTTACTGATACATTAAGATTGATTTATTGGAATAAAAGAAGGAATATACTTTTTCTCTTAGAAGGAAATCAATTCGTCTGTAACAGCATTCGAGCGCTAGCAACTAAATTTATTGGAAATGATCATAATCTTTTTTTTCCAAATGCTACATACTTTGATCAGGATTATCTGGAAAATAATGATATTGATATCATTGTTACCAATTCTAGTAACTATTTGAGTAATATCAATGATAAAGAGTTTGTATTGTTCAATGCCAAACCATCTGCTGATAATTGGAATCGGCTGATTAAGATACTTAATCCTAGTTATTCAAAAGTTTTTCAAGTTAAAAATCCATACCAATAAAGTTGTATATTTAAATTAAAGAAGAACCAGAAGAAATTAGTGAAGATACTAATTTCTTCTGGTTCTTCTAATTTACTTTTTAATTTGATAACAACATGAAAATCAGAAAATGCGTATATAAGCGAAAAAAGAGACATTAACATATCGATCTAAGAGCTATAAACTAAACACGTCAACATACTCATTGTTGATAAAAATCATTTTGGCTAAACAATTTCGTTTACAAAGTATGGAAAAATGGAGGGGAGCATGAAAATAAAACTATTCCTATTACTTAGTTTTTTTATAACTCTAGGTAGTACAGGAATATCAGAAATGGTATATGGCGATCAAATCTCATCTGTTGAGACAGATGGAAGTGTTGTATTCAAAGGAACTTACATACCTGTGGGGTCACCAGATCCATCACCAACGGAGAGTATTGAAAAACCACCAGTATCAGAAATTGCAAAACCGAGAGAGAAATTACCTCAAACAAATGATGCCAGTAACAATTCGTTTGTTGGAATCGGTTTATTATTAATCATCATAGTCATGTGTATACTTATTCAAAGAAAAAAACAGTTTTTTAAACATAATTATATTAGAAGGTAGGATATATCAAAATGAAATTTATACGTTTAGCAACAGTTGCCGCACTATCAACTACTATTTTAGCCGGAGGGGCAGTCTCTGCGTTTGCCAATGAGACGCGAGAAGTTACGACTGAGGGGAAAGTTCAATTCACACCAGCAACCGATGAAGACGGTGACCTAGAAGTACTTCCTCCCGTTGGACCTGAAGATGGAGGTCCAGATGTAGAAATCGAGCCAGAAGTTCCTGGAACAACCGGACCTTTATCAATCATTAAAGCTGCAACGATGAACTTTGGCTCTCAAGTAATCTCTAACCAAGACCAAACCTATAATATGGTTGCGGAGATGCAACAACTCCGTGGCACCGAAGGTGATGAAAACAAAGTCCCATATGTCTCTTTTGCTCAAGTACAAGATTTGCGCGGAACTAACGAAGGCTGGGATTTACAGGTTAGTCTTTCTGACTTTACATCAAGCACACAAAATAATGTATTGACTGGCGCAGAAATCACTTTTGTGGATTCATACATGGAGTATGTAGGAAGCAATCAAGAAAATGCCCCAGTGACGCATAATGCGGGGTTAACTCTGTTACCAAATGGTGCCGCACAATCAGTGATGACTGCAGCACAAACCAAAGGTGCAGGGGCCTCTTCTGTTGTGTGGGGGGATCAAGCAGACTTAAACGAAAAATTTGCGGATGATACGATTGAAGTTGTCGAAAATGAGGCGATTCAATTATCGATTCCAGGTTCAACTGCTAAAGATGCGACAACCTATACGTCAACTCTAACGTGGGAATTAACCTCAACTCCTGGAGATGAAGTATAAGAATCTTGTAATCATTTGTTTTGAAACTCTCGGCAGCGTCACAGTAATTTTGTGGCGCTGTTTTCTCATGAAAGGAGACTACCATTGAAACAATCAACCTTAGTTCAACGTCCGCTTAAAGCCAGTAGGTGGCTACTTCCTTTATTTTCTCTACTTCTTGTCCTTTTTCCATCAGGTGTTCAAGCAGAGGAAACACTCTCTTTTTATGTCACCCCGGAATTTCCTGAAAGCCAAATTGAGGGATCTACTAGCTACTTTGATTTGAATTTAGGCTTAGGAGAAAAAGAAACCTTAGCATTGAAACTACAAAATGCCAGTAGTGAAGCAATTCAAGTACAGGTGACACCGCATACCGCGTATACCAATATTCATGGTGTGGTTGAATACGGCAAAGATGCCCAAGAACCAGACAATAGTCTGATGTATTCACTCGATGAATTGATCGATCCTTCGGGTATCATTGAACTAGCAGGAAATGAAACGAAAACAATCACGATGCCTTTACATATGCCAGAAGAATCATTTAAAGGGTTTCTTGCCGGTGGTCTACGGATTACAGAAGTCAAAGAGGAACAAGAAGAATCGACAAGCAGTGAAGAAGGCGTCGCGATCAAAAATGAGTTTGCCTATGTCGTCGGAGTCGTTGTTAGTAACTCACGAGATTCGGTCCAAGCGGAACTGGAGTTATTGGATGTGTTTGCGGATCAATTGAACTACCGCAATGTGATCAGTGCAACAATTCAGAACTTTACGCCCACTTTCGTCAACCGAATGGCGATAGAAGCAACAGTTAAACGATTAGGAGAAGACGAGGTTCTTTATGAAGCCAGTGAAGAAATGATGCAGATGGCCCCAAATTCACACTTCCATTTTCCAATCTCGTTAGAAGGCGATCGATTCCAAAGTGGAGAATACGTCTTAAAATTAAAGGCAACTTCTGGTGAAGAAGAGTGGACTTGGGAACAAACCTTCACGATTGAAGCAGATGAAGCCAGAGCATTGAATCGAGCGGATGTCACTATCGACTCAAGTATGAATTGGTGGATAATTGGCGCTATTGTTTTGATCGTTCTTTTAGTAGGAATCATTCTTTATTTGATGATAAAGAAAAAGAGGGAAAGTCATATGAATCAGGAGAAGTAGGAAGGATGGAAATTGATGACCATTAGATTGAGAAAAGTGACACTTGTTTTAAGTACGACAGTATTATCGATGCAAGCACTCTTTCTACCGATAGGTATAGTTTATGCAGAGACGACTGTGAATTACGGAGAAGAACAGGAACAAGTGGAATTGCCACCTATGACCGACTATTTAAATGAACAAGTGGAACTACCATCCATGACCGACTATTTAGACGAACAAGAGAGTAATCCTCGATTTTTCTTTACTCGTTCTCGGATGCAGGGAATGGTAGAAGAACAACTACAAGTAACTTTCTTTTCGGATCAAGAAGTGCCCGAGGCACGAGTATTCTTACCTGAAGAAGCAACGCTCATCAAAGAGCAATTACCAGCAGGGATTTCAGTCGAGGAAGGAGAACAGCCTCAGGAATGGATTGTTCAGTCAACACGGGATCGAAAGACGTTTGTCCTTCCTTTAGTATTTGAAAAAGCGGGAACCTATGAACTATCTGTGGAAGAAACGACAGCCCATCTAGAAATCAGTGAGCAAGAAGAGATGAGTGAGGAAGTTCCGGGTGAAGAAACAGAATCGTCCGATGAGGAGCCAGCAGGACATGAGGATTTAAAAGAAGAAGAAAATGTAATAGAAGAAGATCCAGATAATAAACAATCGGCAGAAGCTCCGCAGGAGCAACCAACAGATGAGGAAGAGACTGATGAGGCGTCACAAGTGATTGAACCGACAGCCTTTGATGGAGAGACAGCAGAAGTCACTACAATGGCGGAATTCAGAGAAGCAGTTGCCAATCCTGAAATTGGGATCATTTCCGTTCAAGCTAATCTGACAGAGGCTACCGCAAATGTACTAACAGTGGATCGTCCGTTACTTATCCAGGGAAACGGGTATACATTGACTTTTGGAATCAATGGGTTTTACTTTCAATTAGAAGAAGTAGCGGAAGCGAGTGCCCTTCGAATTGAAAATGCGACACTGACAAAAGTTGGAAATACTCCATTAATCAACGCAACGGTAGAGAGCAGTAAAAATTGGACCGTTGAATTGGAAGACATTACTGAGGTGAATGCGAACACCATGCGATTGGCCTCCCTTCCAGAAGGAAGCATTCATTTTACAGGTGGTGTATCAAACTTTACACGTACAACTTTGACACAAACCTTCATCGAAGCAAAAGAAGTCGTCGCAACTAAGCAAGCAGAAGTCACAATTAGCCGTGGAAATGCGACGGTCTTCTTTTCTTCTGCCACTGTAGCGGATCCAAAGATCATGGTAGAGCAGGGAGCAAAAGTTACGATCACAACTACCGCTGGAGTAGCCAATACGCTCGATCTTAGAGGAGAAAATCCAGAACTTATTTTGCAAAGTGGAGAATTGAGTGTAACTACTGTTGGGACGACAGAGGCACCTACAAATACATCGAACAATGCGATCGCACTCACAGGATCCACACCTAAAATAACGATGAATTCTGGCGCTCGAATGACAGTCACAAGTACATTAGCCAAAAGAGGAATTCATCTGGCTGGAAACGATGCACAGCTTTTAGTTAATAATTCTGAGTTATCCGCTACCTCTGCCACACAAGCAACCATAAATATAACTGGGGATCGCTCGTCTTTTTCGTCAGAAAATAGTACGATTAAGCTGGTTTCAACGTCGGGTGCTACAACAAGCATAAGTGGCGAATCACCACAAATAAGCTTTGATTCGTCAACGGTAAATTTTACAAGCACCAGTGGTCAAAGAATGAACTTGATTGGTTCAGATCCAGTTTTGAGTTTAAAAAATAGTCAATTAGACATGAAAGCGACAATCGGACGAGGTGTTTATTTGCAGGGGGCAAAGCCGCAAGTGCTGATGGAAAACAGTCAGTTATTGATGACTGATACCGGATCTTCGCAAGGAATGATCTTGCAAGGGACAGATGCGTTACTTTCACTGAGTAATCAAAGTGAACTAGCAATTACAGGTGCAGGTACCGGAACGGCAGAGAATATTCAAATTGGGAATAATAATGCTCGCCCGGAACTTTCAGTTAACGATGGATCTAAGCTTTCTGTCACAACAACCAGTGGAGCAGGCGCTGCGACAGATACGACCAATAATGCCATTCATTTACGCGGAGCTGATCCTGTTTTAGAAGTTATTGATTCAGAAGTAAATATAAATGTAACTTCTGGAGAACGCAGAGGTATGATGGTGAATGGATCTAATTCAGAAATAAATATAAAGAATAGTGATATTTTCATTAGAATGAACCTATCGAATAGTTTCGCATTTGATAGCTCAGCAACGCCTGGCAACACATCAATAATGGACAGCAAGATTGACGCAGCTGGTAGCCCAATAGGATTAAAAAATAGTAATGAAACAAAAATAACAAATTCAACTATTCTAGCTGGAATGTTAGTATTTCAAGCGACTAAAATGGTAATTGAACAAAGATCATTTATTGAGTTGAAATCTTCTCTCGACCGCCCAGTTTTTGTAGGTGTTTTCAACAATCTTGTTCTTGAAGCGTTAATGTTTAGTGATAATCTAGCTAGACAGAATTTAGAGATTACCACAGGAAGTATAGTTGATATAAGACGAACAGATGGTCGAAATCTCCAAGGTCTTAGAATGGGATTAGGCAATTCAACTGTTTCTGTAGAACAGGGTGGAAAGCTTTTTATAGATAATTTAGGAAACGGTACACCTAGCGATAGTCAAAGTGGTGCTCCAAACGCAGGTGTATCATTTAGAAATGGAGACAACAATAAATTTATTGTAAAAGACCCAGAATCTGAAGTATCAATTATTGCTAGAAATGGTGCTGCTATAACAAATTCTTGGGCTGAAAAAAAATTTTCTATGGATGTAGAAGTAAGTAATGGAGGTTATTTCTCAGCTGTTAGCAACACAGCCACAACAGCTTCGGGTACATTTAATGTTTCTACTTTGAATGTCAATTTTGATAATCCTTTATTCTTAGACTTTAGAAATCTACAATCAAATGGTGGAGTTGTCTTTTCGACTGATAGTGCATCCACATTAACTGCTTCAAAGAGTGATTTAGCTTTGTGGCAAAGATTAAGTGATTTAGATTCCGACCCTTCTTTTAATTTTCGAGATTTAGATTATTCATTCTCAGGTAGAAATCTTTCTAGATTGGTTAGTACAAGTAGCCCCAAAGAACTGAACACATCAGTTATTGGAACCAGTGGTCTTTCCCAATTCAGTAGGCTTTCTTCAAATAATGGCCGATGGGCAATCGCAGATGAACTCAGAGTTCCAACCAATGCCGATAAGAAAATTCATGGCCGGGTTAGTTTACCAGTAGGGCTTACTGATAGTCGTCCTGCTTGGGATGATGAAGCAATTGTTACCGTAGAAGTAGAATCCCCGTCAGGTGAAAGCACGCAAGAATATACGGCCAAAACGGTTGGTGATACAAATGAATCACCAGGAATCAGTATTTATGGCGAAGAGCCGCGTGGCGGACTCTTTGAAATTGATTTGGAAGAACCGCTTGAAGCTGGTTCAAAAGTTCGAATAAGTAAAGTTGAACTAACGAGTGGCGAATTAACCGAAGGGTTTGATCACTTGATTCTTACAGATACGGTAGAAGTCTTTCCGATCGTGCCACCGACACCCGCACACTTCTCGTCTTCTGTTATCGCAAAAGATAGTACAATGATTCGTGGAACTTCAGATAACTCCGAAGTCGAGGTAACGGCTAAACATAATGGGGATGAGATTGATCCTGAAACCATTGTTGTAGAAGAGGATGGGCGATTCACCATTGATGTAAGTGAAATCGACTTAGAAATTGACGATGAAATTCAAGTCTTTCTTAGAGACAATGAAGGAAGTGCAGAAGATTCAGGTGTTGTGAATCCACCAGAAACAAATAATGTCCGAGGAAATATCAATCCAGCAACGGAATTTATCTTCCATGACGTGGAATTTGAACCCGCTACAATTTTAACCGTTGGTGATCTAGGACCTGTCTCTCCGGTAGATCCGTTGGATCCAGAGACAGAAGTTAATCTAGAAAACAAACCGGAAATTCCAGAAGACCAAGGGTTGTTAAGTATTGATTTTGTTTCTCAATTTAATTTCGGTTCTCGTGCAATTTCTGTACAAGACCAAACCTATTATGCGCAACCACAACGTTTATTGAACGAAGACGGAACGGTCAATGAAACACAAGATCGCCCTAACTATGTGCAGATCAGTGATCGAAGGCAGGAATCTGAGCGCAATGGCTGGGAATTAGCCGTCACGCAAAAAGAACAATTTAAAGGGAAAGAAAATCAAGTATTGAATGGTGCCAGTATAAGTCTATCGAACCAACAAGTGATTACTGCTCAAGGTGGAAAAGCACCTGGCCTGCAATCTGTTCCCTGTGAGCTAATCCCAGGTAATCGTCGTACGCTGTTAAAAGCACAAGGAAATGAAGGAATAGGTACTTGGATTTATCGTTTTGGCGATGCGGAGACTGCAGAAAAGAGTGTTGCGCTCAATGTGCCAAAAGGATCAAATCCAGAAGCCACCACCTATTCCACTACCCTGATTTGGGAGTTAAGTGCCGTTCCTGGTAATTAAAAGAGGAAGCATAAGACTGTTTCCGCTTTTACACTCAGAACGGATGAAGAAGAGAAAGGGGTGATTAGAATGGAAACACCTCTAACGAAGGACGAATATATGCGTCAGTTTCAAGAAACCGTGACACAAGCTAAAAGAGAGACCAGCGAACTGGAAGATTATCTGTCTCAAAAATTCGAGCGACTGAATCAATTGACGAGTGAGATTTCACCAGACAACTTTTGGGAGACACTCCCTGAGGTACTGGGTATCGATGCACAACTAACGCTCATTGCAGAGCTGATTCGGTATGACGACTTTTCAATGAAAGATATTCTGCGGCTTGTTGAAAAAGATTATCGCACGTATCTCAAAGAACTTTGCGGCAATGTGTTAAGTGCGGAGACCAATCACTCGTTAGTATTTCACGTCGTATAAAGTGATCCTAGCATTAGGCACTTGTAAAATAGTGTTCAGAAAATCATTTTCTGGACACTAATTTTTTATAATTTAAATTTGGATGAATCATGATGTTTTCTGTCAATGATCTCGTCAATGAATCATTGTTCAATTAAAATATACCTTATTAAGGTATGATCAATTCTTCTAAAGAGTCAGAGGCTGCTAGATTCCTAACTCTCTGATAATGTTCAAATTTTTATGTGATAAATACTGTTAAAAATTGTTGTCTAAAAAAAGAAAATAATAGAATGTACAAAAAGCCCAGCAGGGTATACCCCAATGTCATTAAGTTAAGGCAAAAAGCAGGAAAACATTTAAGTTTCCCTGCTTTATTTTTTCTATGTAAAAGGACA
>JAOTAV010089815.1:0-11593 GCA_026546445.1 Cyclargus thomasi | reverse complement strand
TTTCCTTACCTTTAAATTTTAATACTCGACACTGGCAATAGTTTAATGCTAGTCGCCATACAAAAAAAAAAAAAAAATAAAGAAGGCGTAAAAATGACGTCACATTTGACGCTAACCGTAACCGGGAGAAATGTCATAACAACACACACAATTTAATTCAAAACACTTCAAAATAGATTAGTGACTGTGAAGGAAAAATTTGGTGTATTATAATTTTTGTCAGCGTTAACTGTTAGCTATAAAATCAAGATGCAATTAGAAAGTCCTAATAAAATATAAAGTCCTGTTGTCATAAGAGTTATTGTCAAAGTTAACTATAATTGTAACTATAACTGTACCGTTTTATATATTAATATAATTGTAAAAAGTCCAAATTATACAACAGCGAATCTTTTTCTCATGCGCGCACATTTTATACAATTAAATTTACATTTTTTTAATTCGAATTATATACAATTGTGCGGCGCAACAAACTCAAAGTCCGAAAATAATAATCTATTTATCAGTTTCCTGCGCTCTCATTTCAGATGTGTAATTTCAAGGTTTAAGTTAGTTACCACAATACCAGTCAAGTATTGTGGAGTAGCATAGTATAGCATTTAAGCATTAGCATTTTACAGCAATATAGCATAATATTGTCAGTATATTTAGTTTTATTTAACTAGCAGCAACCTCTCTAGGTGTACCTCGTAAAATAACCGTGATAAAAGTATGGCTAAAGGGTTCTGTTTCTATTCTATCGGGAATGGAACATTAAAAAACCAAGGCACGCTATATTGTTTTTTTAAAACCACCCTCAAGGGGGCAAAAAATTAACATACCAGTTTTAATATTTTACGCGGACGAGCCGGCGGCGATAAATTTAATAAAGTATTTATAACTGCATATTTCCCGCGGTTTCGCCCGCCTCGTATTAATTTAATTTGAGGATGGGATATATGGTTGTGCTCGCAGCGGTATATGGTTGTGCTCGCAGCGGTATATGGTTGTGCTCGCAGCGGTATATGGTTGTCTTCCACATACGGATATAGATGAGGTTGGTTTATGCAACTCACCGACTCACGTGAAGTGTTATCATAATTAAAAATTAACGAAATATTTTGCGTGTCAAATACGACGGAAGATGGAAACTTCTAAAAGCAAAGATCAGATGCAGAAAGTGAAAAACCAACATCGAAATAATATTTAATATTATAAATTGGAAATTTTGTTTCTTCGTCATTCCTTCACGCCCTAACCAAGCAACCGATTGATTTGATTTTTTACCTCGAAAGTTGGATTCGTACGCAACTTTCGTCCACAAAATACCACGTCCCAACCATTTATAAAATGTCAATTAAAATTAATAAACAAAAATAGGGAAACTAATGTGATTGTTGATCACGATTAGCTGATATCATGATAACAGTTGACGCAAAACGGTCCGTTTATCATAATCTCCGAATAGAATTCTCATTACCACAACAGACGTACAATTTTGATTTACAATCACCGATATACAGAACAGAGTTTGTATTTTATAGTGTGTAAGTCTCCTGTATTATGTATACAGGGTGCAATTAAACCCACCGGCCAAATGTTTTAAGGCTTAGGTATGAAGGAGAGTCCGATAAACGAAAAATAGAGAGTTATTTTTTACAATAACACATTTTATCCCTATAAAAATTGTCCACTTCATACCAATGATTATAGCGGGGATGACGCGGGGGTTGCACGTGGGAGGCTCGCGCCAGTAGCAGTCCGATTCGGTCGCACTCCGTGCATATTACGTGTCCATAAAGGAGTGAGCAAACTATGTCGGGCCGCAGCGTGCCGGACCTCAGCTGCAAAATCCGCCTCTATTCAAATTGTATGGAGGCGGATGCGCGTATCGCACACCTTGAGGAAGCGTGTAACCACATTTAGTAGATTTCTACTTTTTGGTACAAATGAATAACGCACGTAGAAAACATTGATAAATATAGGAAAACTTCTGGCAAAAGTTGAAACACGATTAAGTAGATTTTAGTAGAAAAAAAAGTAGAATACAGCAACGTTTTTGGTATATCGAGTCACGAGTGATTCAAAAGTAGTCACACTGACGTACTCAAAATCCGTCATTGCGATGAGACCGATTTTTCGGTAGATCTGTCACCGAAAATTAATAAGTTCCGTAAGTTTATCATATTATAACTAGGAAGTTTATCTTTCGAAGGATTCTAAATGGGATTTATATGGTATTATTTTACGTTCTCATTTTCGTTAATTTATCATTGTCCGACGTCACACAGTAAACTTATAAAGGAACGAATATCTATTTCCCGACTTCCGAAAACGAGGAGGTTATATGTTCGGCTGTGGATATATTTTTTTTTATTTTTGTTTGTTCAACGATTACTCCGTCGCTAGTGAACCGATTCTCAAAATTTTTTCTTTGTTGTTTAGGGTATTAATCCAATTTGGTCCCATTTTCCCAAACGTGGTGACACGATGATGGGATCCATGAGTAATCGAGGGAACTCCTCGAAAGTTGTAGAAAAATATATAGTGATTTTGGTTTTTTTTTAGAAACGTCCCAGGTATATATTACCAAAAAGTAAGGTTTGGTACCAAAGTATATAATGGTTCCGAAGGTACCGAGAGAACTCGTGATTCCTTAAAGATACGACTTTCGGGGTTACGGCGTTGTTTTAAGAAGTAAAAGCATATGCTACTACATATAAATTATATTCATAATCATCATCATCACAAAAATGGTGACCTGATGATGGGATCCTTGATTAATCGAGGGAACACCTTGAAATTCGTATGGAGACATATAGTGATTTTAGTTTCTGTAGAAGCATTCCATGTATTTGTTACAAAAGAGTAATATTTAGTACCAAAGTATACCATGGTTCCGAAGGTACTGAGAGAACTCGTGATTCCTTACAAATATGATTTTGGGGTTTTCGGCTTTATTTTAAGTACAGAAAGCATATGCTACCACAATATAAATATATTCATAATCATCATCACTGCCATCACACCAGGCACCATTCATTATCGCATTATGACCCTATTATACCTCAAAACACCTAAAAATTTAAAGGGAAATATGATTTTAGTTTCATGATAAAACCTTAATCGTTTAGCACGAATAAGTAAGGTTTTGTACCAAAAGAATACCTACCATGGTTCTCAAGGTGCTAATGGAAAAATCCTTATTCCTTAAAGATGCACATTTGAAGATTTCGGCGTTGTTTTAGGAACCCAAAGCATAAGCTACTAAGCAAATTATATCAATCATCATCATCGTCATAGCTACTATAGCTTCATTCATCAACCTACAATTATTTAAGATAATTATTCCGTAGCTTGTCGAACTATTTTTCAGTTTTAAGGCGCGCTACACACCTTAGCCTCCGACGCCGCCGACATTTGTCGACAATATTTTGTCGGTGAGCTAGGTTGTTAGCTTCACTTACAAGATACGTGTAGGCGGCACAAGCCTACTGGCGCCTAAGGTGTGCAGTAGAGCGCTTTACAAATAGTAACATAATACTATGTAGAACAAAATAATAAAGTAATAACTGATTTATATTCAAAACTAGTTATGGCCCGTGGCGCTACCCGTGGCTTAGTCGAGATTAAGTCTATGTGCTAATTCAAGATACCAGCTAGCTCCATGCCAAATTTTATCGAATTCGTTCAGTCGTTTCCGCGTGAAGAAGTAACAAACATCACACTTATAAATTCACAAATTCACTAACTTACAAACTTTTAATTTTTTAAAAGAAAACCAGTCAAAAATTTAAATCTAGACAAATCATATAAGCTGGTACCGACTTTAAAATTATTAAGATTGTGTACGGAAATAGACTGATACCTCACCGAATTCTGAAACAGGCACTATAAAAGAATATATTTTATTTAATATTTTTTAGTTTTTTTTTTATTATTATTTTTTTTACTTTGGAGTCAGATTAAATTTTTGTTATTTTTGGCATAGACTTAGTTAAAGGATGGAGGTTATCATAGAATACATTAAAAAAAAAAGGCAATCCCAAAATATTTTATTGAGATTTTCGAATTCCACGCGAACGAGTATAATAATAATAATATCATAGTTATTCATACGCTTCATACCACTTCAGTCTAACCCCGTGCTAAGTACCCGAGAGACTTATGTTACAGGTACCAGACAAAGGAAATATATTAAATACTTGTATACTATACACATATTCAAGTTTTTTTATTATATAATACACATCCAAGACCCAGGAACATTGATAAACTTTTTGCTTCGTCGGCAGGACTCGAACGTCGCGACCCCCGGCTTAAGTTAACAACTGAGCCACGAAGGTCGCCATAACATTATAATCTATTGCATGTACTAAGTCGACGATCTGACGACCGGGTTTCACATAACGCGACCAAATTAGTTTGGTCCTTTATCTTTATATAAATCACTTCCCTGATAGTACATTATGCACCCACGCAACCATGTGATCATTATGACAAAATGCAGCTGATATAAATATTATTTTTACGCTGCAGAAAACAGATTTTCGGTTATAAAATCTGGGTTGAAAGTCATTACGGCATAAATATAAGGAAATTGCAATTCTCTTAGCGTAAAAACATTTTCAGCATATTAAAATGTGTTTATTTATAGTCATAAGAGATGAAATATCTTTTAAGGTTTCATCTTGAGTTTGACCAAAAACTTTTTGATGATTTCTCTTCGGTAATAGAATGCTAAATTAAAAAATTGTAAGTTTACTGTGTATGAAATGAAAAGTAAAAATAAACTTTATTGTGCATAATGCCAGTTTTACACACATAAAATTAGAATTTGCTATAACTTAACCCCCTTATTCATAAAAATATTTAAGCATTGTTTAACTAATCAAGGTTTGCTGTCTTTTTCTGGAACGTTGAAAACGTCACACAACAGAAAGGGACAGCGAACCTTGATAAGTAAATCATTGCTTGAGTATTTTTATGAATAAGGGGGTAAGTGTATAAATATTTTTCTATATATCTTTAAAGCTTTGTTAATGTCTTTTTTTGGAATCTTTAGAATAATAGCTCATCTTTTACATCTAAACCATTAAACAGATGTTAAAATGCTTTCATCGTACTTTATGGGTGCCTACTCCGGGACTCAAGTGTAAAAAATGTACGGTTCCCTCGCGATATACGAATTTTGGTACATCAGAGTTACCATCTTATAGTACCTAAAATTTGATATAACAGGACGCCAGGGGCTATGAAATATCAAATATGAATTAGGAACATGTATGTACGTTCCATATTCAAACACTGTACCATTAAGGGACAAAATGATGATTGCTCATGTTAATAATATATTGTATTTGTCAAATTTATTCTATTTTTACCCGACGGCGCCAGAAGGAGGGTAATATTTTTCGAGCGTACGTATGTATGTGTGTATGTATGTATGTCCATTTCTTTGGCATGCTCTTCAGCCCAAACGGCTGGATGGATTTTGACATGCGAGGTGTCGTTGAATTTGACTAAATTGTAGTAGTGATAGGCTATATAAATTTTCAAAATGGCGCCCGCGAATGTGGCGATGGGGGGGTTATTGATTATTTTAATAATTATTTTTTTTATATGTAATTCAGGTATGTATTAGTCTCGTATCGCTGGGATCGAAAATTCACCTTTTCAATCTATAGACACGGGGCACGAGTAGGTAATAACATGATGATTTATTGGTTGCTATGATTGTCGCTCGTTACTTTAACCAGTTGCTTCCTATGATTGATTTGTTAACTACCGCTAGTTAACTAATAGCTATATTGTGGCTTTAAAGGCGCACTCACATGAAGTTATCAGTAACGTATCAGCGACTTCTATATTCATGTGAGTCACGCTTTTCTGCCCGTAGCATATTTTTTAATGTTATTACTAACGTGTCATTGAATTTATATTGAGCAATGTGATTTTGTGATTTAATTGTAGAGGAACTTTTATACTACACTTGCATTGACCCGACGTTTTGCTCACGTATGGGTACCCCACTCATCGTCATAACACTATTTCATAACCTAAGCTAACACCTTTTTTTACATCAAATTTCATTACAATCAGTTAGTTTTATCGAGGCAGGCACAAAATGATAATAACAAACATACTTGTACATTTATAATTTTAAACTTTTTTTTCCTACCGATTATCTCAATCGTAAAAAAAAACAAATTATTGGTGTAGTTACGGACATCACTTTGCTACTGTGATCTCATGTAATTTATTACAATTTCGTTCTGTACGAATAAATCTTTAAAGGCTTAACTCTCACTGGCTCAAAGCCGCAGCGTCGCGACGCATTTTAGATCCCTATTCTCAAAGGCACAACTACAATTAATAATAATATTCGGACTTAACCGAATGTCACCGTCCTATTCTAAGGAAGCCCCTAGACCTAAAATATCATTGAATAATATATTTTATTGTTTAACACGATTGAAAGAGGCTTTGAATCCAAACGATCAGTTATGTTGTAGAATAATACGAACTGGTCAATGTTTTGTCAAATGTGCAGTCGGAGATAGATATTAATACCGTGTGCACCGTTCGTAGTAAACATGTTCGAACAAGATTTAGCTGCAACTGTGTGTAGACTAAAAAATATTGTGCAATACTGACCTACACGATGCAATATATAAATATGGTGCGATAAAAATTTAAAACCCTCAAACTTCTTTAGACATTGAGAAATCCTCAATATTAACCCTAAACAATCAATTATATTGTAGAACACGTGATATAGCTCAATAAAATCTTCTAGGGGCGGCCTAAAAATCATGTAGAGTTGGACCTGGTTGGACGCGGCTTTCCAATTCGTTTGTCCGAGACAAATTGGTTTCGGAGTACGGCTAGAGATTTCGACTATCGAATTATTGTTCATATATATTTTATCTAACTACTACATTCAAATACTTAAATACAACATGAAACGTTATATTTTTCGATTACATCAAATTCAAGTCTGTTATTCAGAAAAACAACGCGCGTTGACGCGGTCAGCGTGGGTCGAGCCTAAGCTTCTTTATATCGAAACAAATGGCTGGGATTTGAATCAGTTACCCCCTTCATCTCGCCATAAAACCTCGTATACGATCTTACTGAAATTGGCTCCGTTTGTTGTCTTTTAAACTGCGAATGATAACAGTAAAAGACGTCGTTACAACGTAAAATAGTAAATGTAATAATCTTATTTCAGACACTGACTTAGTGATTTATTAGTTTGAATTTCAATATATGCATTCCATTCCATCCGTTTGTTAAAATCGCTTTTAGATAATCTCACATTTTGTCATCATATACGAATGCACTTCATACGCGTCGCATTTTAGAATTCGTTTAATTTAAAACGTCGCACAACGATGCTATCAACAAATTCAGTGTGTACGACGCGTACGGTGCTGACATAATGTGTGATCATCTTAAATCACTCAAAAGTCATAATTAAATAATTGACGCCTATTTTTTAGTATAAAGCGTAAAATTATACTAATCGGACGCTACTTACGGATGTGACTACATAATAATACCGCGATCTATAAATTAATTGTACAATGAAGTGTGCATACTGTAAGGCGTAAGTCACGGACTTTTTGCATGTGCTGTCAGCCGCGTCTGACGTTAGTCGCGGACGTTTTTGTTTGGGATCAGTCAGTCAGTTAATTTTCTAAATATATAAAAATGTAAAGGACTGACATTGTGATCTATTAACTTACAGCCTAAACTCATGGACAGATAGATGATAGTTCGTAGTAGGCATCAGCTTAGAAAGGATTTTGAAAAAAGGAAGAAAAAAGAAAGGAATTAACTTTATTGGTAAAACAATAGATATACATTTAAAATAAAAACATTTCAGTATAATATTTAAGTCTTACCAAATTGACGCCTACTCAGCATGTGTTGCGAAGTTTACAACGCTGGTTTTCAGCAAGTGCCATAAAATATGCCTCTAAAAGTATAAAATAGTCACTAAAAGTTTGTGTACAAATTTATTTAACACGAGCCAAGCCGTGGACAAAAAACTAATATTTACCTGAAACTTTATGGCTTTTTACTTGTAAAAGAAGATTTACCATTAATTTTCCAATCCAGCCAACAGGTTAGGGACATGCGACACAGATTCAATCACAACTTTCTAAAGACCGCAGGATTCAAAATGCCTCATTATCAATGGCGGCGTCCAAAAAATGTAGTTGAAAAACAATAGCCTGGGAACCCTTAGAGCCCTTTGAAACAAACAAAGCCCTTAGAAAATTGTCGCCCACACATTGTTCAAGAACGTCCAAAATATAAACAAAGTTTGGTCTTTTATCATTTTGTGGACGACAATTTTGTTTATTCTTTGACCTAGTATTTCCTTAACCCCTTACCATGTAACCAGTCCATATTAGATGGCTTTAAGTTCTATTTTTTTTTGTATGTCTTGAAATAGATATTTTTGCAAACAAAGCTTAATCCAGATAATTTATTTTATCACCTGACGAGTAAAATTTTTTATTGGTCATTGAAAGTGTACTCCACAAAATATTGGAGGAAAATAGCTATTAAACGACAAATAAAAAATCTAAGAATTTTTAGAAAGAGTGGTTACGTATGTATTAATAAGAAATCATTGTAATTTCGCAATGTTTATTTGTTTTTGTTTTATTTTTGTCATATTTAGCTTCCTCGAAGAAATAAGCATCTTCACTTCTATGGTACTTCCAACTATGTAAAATCATTGATGTTGATGATTTCCTTTTTTAAAAAAATCCATAAAGATTGTTTTTTGTAAATGCATACGACGCAATAAATGATATTTGACTAGAATGCATACGTAGATAAAATAATAATTTCTAAAATTAATATTTTGTCAAAAATATTTTTAGCTTTTGATACTGTTTCAAGGTAAAATATTAAAATATCTATAGTCAAAAGAATCTGTTTAGTCACCTCCTTTATAATTCATGCAATAAGGTGTTAACAAGCTTGAAGCTGCTAATAAGAAATATCATTACCCATTATATTCACACCTACCTTTATAAAGATTGCCTGTTGCCTAATTATAATAATGATGGTTTTCGGTATATATCCCCTCAATCAAAGCCATAAGCTTTCCTAAATCAGATCCATTCTTGTTAAAAATATTCATTACCAACTGACTTAAGTTTATGCTGCTATTGTTTAGAGCGCCAGTCGCTGGTAGTGAGGATCGGAAAGCTACCTTTAGGCTGGCCTTTCAAATTCAGGATTACTCTCTGAATTCAGAGCCGAAAAACGCTCGTCAGCATGATTCTTTCAAAACAATGTTAAAAAATCTGTATGCGTGTGATGCATACTGCTATAAATTGTAAGGTATGTATTTCTGACTTAAGGCTTATAAATGACCTAGAGGGGTAAGTTTAACCTCTCATAAGTATATCAAAACGTTAACCACATTAACCAAAACAATATGTTATATAATGGTCTTCATTCTGTCATAACTAGAAAGGACTTTTCCCTAAGTTTATAGTTAAAAAAAATGTACCGTAAAAATTGATTTTTGTAAAAAACTGAAATAACTACAAAAGTATCCGGTTGAGATAAAGGATTTTTTTAAATGTGACACCATAATCCCTAAGGAGGAATTCTTATCTCTTGTTTTTACTAATTGTATATTTTCTGTTAGCGTGGGGAGATTTTCGAAACTACGAATGTATGGTCAAGACCCTTGGCTCATGTATTGCTCTTCAAATACTGATCTGGAATTCCTAACTATTTCAGGTGGTTATGGACGGCCTTAGGGGGTTAATCGTGCGGTGGTGTCAAGAACTTAAAAAGCCTCATTATAATCTTGTGTGCAGAACATTGTTTACGATACTCATAGTCATTCATAATCCTGTTTGTAACGCGCACGTATAGAAAGAACAAAAGAAAGCACAGCTGTAGAATAATTAAACAGAACTATAATAAACCAAGCTCACTACCACGGGCAGGTATAATTAAGCTAAAAATTCCTTTCCATTCTGAAATTCCACTTTCCGTGTACAGTTCCAGTCATAAATCATATAATTTGTGAGGTTACTAAAAAGCTACATAAATAATAACATATGGCAGAAAAGAATGATTAGGAAAGAAATATATGAAATCCATATTAATATTATAAATGTGGAAAGGTGTACTAGTGACTTGATTTTTGGCATAGAATTCGTTAAAAGGATAAAAAGCATATAAGTAATATATATATTTCGAATTCCACGAAAGCGAACCCGCGTGAAAAAGTTAGAATGATCATAGCTAGTTTCAAATTATGAATACATAAATATCTTGTAATAAACCAAAACTAGGTAGACTATGTAGTAGCTGACAATTCTGGCAACACTATCGTTCCTCGTGCCACGGGAAAAATAAAGTGGCAACACAGCTTCTTGGGAAGATATGTATACTATTTTCCCGGTACAAGTAACTACAGGTATCTATACAAAGGTATCTGTTTAATTTATTCCATCTAAGGATTCCTTTAATCTATTTTGTTAATTAATTAAATTGATTAAAACAGCTTTAATATTGATAAGGAGAATCTATTGAATAATTTTTTGTAGGGACTTTCGTAGCTTCAAGGTTCAAATTTAATTTTGTTATAGCAGAGGTCCTTATATTCTCAGTTTGCATTTTTTTATGATATTTAGGGAGCAAGCGAGCAGACGGGTTACCTGATAAAGAGTTTTTTTATTTTTTTATACAGTAACAGTAAAATTTTAACAGACCGTGTATGACCATACAAGACAATGTTTATGATCCTCTCATAACACGATAAATTTAAAAAAAAAATTGTTAATATAAAAAAAAATATTTTGTAACAGTTTGCAGCAAATGTTCGATTTCGGTCTTTACTCCAAAAGAAACAAATCATGCAGTTTGTTTAGATTTTTATAGTCATTTCAGCGAAAAACTCGCTTGGTGAATAAATCAAAATGTCAAATTTGTCCATTCGTTATCGTTAGCTAAATGAAAAAAATACGAATTCGGGGATTTCTTTCTCGATTAAAATTCGTTTTTCTATATTCGAAAACCCTTTTAGTAGTATATTTCGTATCGAGCGGTCTGACAAAAACACTTTAGAGCTTTGTTAGACACTTTTATTAAAACGCTGTCTTAAATATTAGATATAGATTTTTATAAACAGAGGTGTTGTGTGTTAACCAAAAATATTATGAACTGAAACTTGTCCATAAGCAAGTTAAATGTCAAAAAACAGAAAACACGACTGACGGAACCATTGCAATTTAAACATCAAAATGAAATTGCAATAGCCATGACTATTTAAGCCTTTCATTTTAATACCTTACTCGACCTACATGGTCGGAAAAAAATTTTTTGAAACTTACAATTTTGACTTCAAAATCCGTAATTTTGATTTTTATTCTATTATTGTACTCAGTGTCACTTGCAATATCAAGACGAATCTAACGAGACCCTATAAATTAAAATCTCCTAAGCCGTACATACATACATACATACATACATACATACATGCATGCATGCATACATACGTACATACATACATACATACATACATACATACATACATACATACATACATACATACATACATACATAC
>JAOTAV010089804.1:0-11596 GCA_026546445.1 Cyclargus thomasi | reverse complement strand
ATAAATATTCATGAATAAATAAATAATTTTTGAAAAAACACAAAATTCGCGATACTTTTTGAACAGACGATGTATGTGTGTATGAGTACGTGCACACACAAACATTAATTAATTTTGGTGCCTACTTAAGAACGAAGGTGTTCGAATCCCACCATTCTCACATATTTATTTTAGGTTTTTTTTATAAATTAAAACTTTGTCATCAAATTTTTTATATAAATTTAAAGAAAAGCGTTTTCCCAATAGTTTGCTCTACTGGCACGGAAAAAACTGTTGACACAGTTCTGCCACAGTAAATATATTCAGATACAGTATATACTATGGTATATGCACTCCCGTCCTGCGGCCCTGTGTTTGAAATAGATACTGAGAGCCGCGCGGCTCTTGGCGTGTACCTCTTGTAGTACCACTGAATAAATAATAGTACTAGTACAGAAGACTTACTCTAAAAATCTGCTATAGTTAACATTAATCATGCTAAGTTACTATTCAGTTCAAATTCCGACCGTGCCATGCTGAATGCCTACAATTATGACCTTGACAGCTGCGGTCGAGCGCGTTCTCTTTCTTACGCATAAGTCATTCCTTCTTAACAAGTTTCGGGGTTTCGGCGTTGTTTTAAGAGCAGTTAGCAAATGCTACTAAGCAAATTATATTATCACCATCACTTCCATCATCACATTATAACCCTAAAACATCTCAAATTATTTATAGACAACTATTTCAGATTTTATTTTATGAGGGCAATACAGGTACAGATACAGTTCTTCCCATAATGTAAAGCTAGATTTCGTACCAAGGTATACCATAGTTTCGACTGTGCTAAGAGAACTCTTAATTTCTTATATATATGTTACCGGCAATATATTAACGCAGGCATTCTATACAGCGCCTAGGCAATGTAAGAAAAGCCGGTTGCGTTCAGGCAGTGTATGAAATATTGTAAATATCATTATTCATTGTCTACGTAATCTATGGAATGCCTAGGCATTGTATAGAATGCCTGCAGTTCTTCCGGTAATGTGTAAAATGACTTGATCTTATACTATGTTAGTGTGTTTAACGAGTGGCCTTTTGAATTATCGAATAACCTAAATTTGAGGAAACAGAAACTGTGGGGTAGTTAAAGGTTTCGTATTTGACCTATAAATGACATTTGGCCGGAACCCCAATAGTTATTAAAAATATTATAAAATGTTTTTTTAAAATTACTTTGTAATCCAAAAATTTTTACTCACTTTTGCAATTAATTTATGAATCTAAATCCTCTTGGATCAATGTTGTCCTATTGAAGTTGGAATTTCAGAAAATATTGTTAACTTGTATGACATTCTGGCTATGTTATGTATTCACAACTACGTAAAGTAACGAAAGGAGGTGGAATTATTATTAACATAAAGAACCATATTAAATTTACTATTCATAATCACAACACTACTTCATTTTAAAGCATTACTGGCACGATTAAAACTTATAATAGTGTTCAAAATGTAATGTTATGAACTGTCTATAGACCACCATCAACTAATAAGTCTCAATTTGTAAAGGAGCTGGATGAATGCATTTCCAAGTATGATTTAAATGATAATTTCCTATTAATTGGCGATACCGACCTAGACCTAAAACATAACTCATCCCTAAATGATTTTTATTTAGAAACACTCGACCATGCGGTCATGTGGAATAATTAAAATCACCTTACTGAACAAACAATAATAACTAACACTTGTATAGATCATATTTTTGCTCGATTCCCAACCTCACATCCATACTCGGCGGTGCTCTACTTTATCAATAGATGAAACAATAAGGAAATCGTTTTGCTCACAAGGTATTTCATTAAAAATATTGCAAATAATTTGAACCATATAAATAAATAAATAAATAAGGTAAACATAATATTGCAATTATCATCCTATTTCATTGTTGTTTTTTATTAATGACATAATACGACATGCTTTTTGTCAGTAGCTAGAAACCTCAAAACAGCATTAGCGAAACTTCAAACAGAATTTGATGAATTGTTAAAATGGTGTCATGACTAAATTATTAATAATAAAATCCCCTTGCCCAAAAAAAACCACTCCTGTTAATATCATTGCTCAGAGTCACCTCTGTCTCCATCTCGCAAACACCTTAAGAACTTGTGCATGGCCTAAAATTGACGTCGTCAGCAGTCATAAGTACCTTGGACTCACTATTGATAGCAAATTCTGTTAGTTGCATCATATCGAACATGTTTTTAATAATAAAACGTTAAGACAGTTTTTGGCTAATATCACCATTATTAAGGACCGCATTCCCCTATATACCAAGATTCTTCTTTATCACTCGCTGGCTGAATCATACGTTCAATATGCTCTTAGCAGTTACGGAAGAACTTATGCAACTTATCTGAACCAAATCTACAAACTGCAAGTTAAAATCCTCAAAACAAACAATATGACCACCAAAACTTAGATCGAGCGACCGATGCGAGGAATTTTTTTAACAGTTTAAATTATTACCTGTACCCGATATGGTCAAATATAATTTGTTAAAGGAATATTTCTTTGACGACGACCTTATTCCCGCGTGCACACTAGCGCGACCAATGTGTATGGCGAGAGGACAACAAAGTACCTACAACCGCGCTTAGTAAATCGATTACAACCTGAATCAGTATCTACCTTAACTCCAACTAACAAAAGAAATAAACTAAAATCTTATTTTATTTTCCTATTAGTACCTATCTCTGGAATGCACTCACCTAACTTCTATTGTACTTAGATATAAACTAACAACTTGTACTCAAAGATTTCAGATTAGCTCATGATTAAATGGACATGGTACCGACTTCAAAATTATGAAGATTGTATCCAGAAATTGTTGAGGTTTAGCCAAATTCGGAAAAAGCCCCATTTAGGAACTAATATTATGCATATACGCGTTCGTCATCAGCGGCGTGGCGGAGTAAGTAGGGTGCTTGCTTAAGTTCGAAGAGGTCATGGTTCTATTCCCACCAACTCAATTTTATTTTATGACTTTGTCCTATAAATTTTTACGTTTTCCTTATAAAATTAAAACTTTTATATACATTTAAGACTTTCAAAAATGCGTGTATCCAATTTTTTGCTCTGTACTGACACGGAACCGTTCGTGTGCAAATTCAACTCGCACTTGGTCGGTATTAGAAGTCGGTTAAAAGTTAGCTTGCATTTTGCCGTATTACCACGTATTACCTTCGGGTGGGGGCCCGTGGCATTTCGCCGGCTTGCCACCTTGTAGTTATGCCACTGCCTGGAATGAAAATAAGCCTAGCCTTGATTATTTATACATAAACATTATTTACCATGGAAAGGAGCATGATAAAGATAAGGAAAATTGAAAAAATCATACACACAAAAATAAAAGAAACTAAAGCTACGGCGATGTGCTATGCTCATAAAATGAAGTGGAAATGGGCTGGTCACATAGCCAGACTTTCGGACGAACGGTAGACAATAAGAGTGACACGATGGAATGGCTGATCGGAAAACGATACAGAGGCAGACCGCTAAAAGATGGGCGGACGACATTAAGTCTATAGCCGGTCCAACTTGGCTACACATAGCATAGTGAAGAGTGGGCATCTCTGGAGGAGGCCTTCACCCGCGGAGGGGTTCTACATGATTAATAGACTGAATATCATAAATAAAATAAAAATAAGTATAAATAAGAATCAAACGAACTTACCTTGTGAAGTTTGATTCCAATTATGCAAGGGTCTTAACCGAAGACAATTACATTTTTACATGCAGCAGTACATGAGTAGGTACCATCCTTATCACACATTTAGAGTAAGTAACAAGCTAGAAAGAGAAAACAATAGACCCGTCTGTCCCACCACTCCCGCGCCACCCGGACGAGTAAGTAGTAAGTACTGCTGCAAGTAAAAATGAAATCGTCTACGGTTAGGATCCAAAGTATAACTAAGCATTATTAATTGTAATCTTCTAAGAAATAAAAACTTTTTTTATTTATTTAAACATTTTTTAAACTATAATATAAAAAATAAAAACAATAAAACTTTATCCCGATCCCGTTCGAAGTTTTATTAAACACTTTGTAAACGAAATAAAATTGAAACGATTAAAGGCCTAGATGGAGCGAATGATCTAGTCGGAGTACACAGTAATTAAAACAGAAAAAACGCCATCTAGTCAGAGTACACACAACCACGTAATTTCTTAGATACAAACCACACGCGCACTCATACGGCAAACCGCATTAGCGTTGCACGCACACGTTAGCAAATGTAAGTTTTTTATTCACAAATAGCTTAATTTCACAGCTGTAATTATAAATCGTGGTAGCACAGTGGTCCACTAGTATATGTATCATATCAAGTTTAGAGTTTGCGAGTTCAAGACGTCAGATTTAGTTCTTTTCCCGCTCCTTTTTAGTATTTGTTGTTATAGCGGCAACAGACCTAAAGACGAACAGATGGGGAGACGGACTAACGTGGACAGACGGACAGACGAACAGACTGGCAAACGGGCAGAGGGACAGACAGACAGACGAACATCGAAGCCTTAGTAATATGGTCCTGTTTTTACTGTAAAAAAATATTTGAGAGCTGTAATTACGGATTTTGATACTTGCAATGTGGTGGTGGTGAGTGCACATTAAAGTATTATCACATCGTTTTGTTCATCTTGGATAAGGAATTAGACCATATGTCCAAAATATCTGTAGATTACCTTTTCGATTTCGAATTTCCTCGGCGTTTCTTGCGGATGCCCTTCAAAAACGATACTTATGGATTTTGATAGTTGCAACGTGGCTAGGGTGCAGTGGGGTAGGGGCGCGGGCGGGCCGCAGGGGTGAGGCCAGACGGCGAATGAACTGCAGAAGGGTTAATGTTCGCTTCCCCTGCAGTGCCCGTACCCGTACCCACCTATGTTTTCCACTGAACACTTATTTCACCTACCTACCTACTCAAATTAGTGCGACACCGAGAAAGTTAATACTCACGAGCTACTCTAGTCCTTGTCTGAAATAGGTTTTTGTATTTCTTTTAACCGTTCCTGATTACAATTTTGTTAAAAGGCCATGTAGCCAAATCATCACGAAGAAGTTATATAGGGTGCGCCATGCGACGAATGATTGTAAGTAGACGGTTTGCTGCCATAAATACATTACACATTACTAGAAAAATGAAAATTTGCTATATTCATTGGGATATCTAGACCCATTTTTAGTATCTACACTATCTGTGTCTTTAGCCAGTAACAAAAAAAGAACATATAATTTACGATGGAATTGAGAAACCTCCTCCTTTTTTGGATGTTGGTTAAAAATATTAGAAACTCCATGACACCCGCAAATCTGTTGCACCAAAATTCACCAGATCATTCTGGGGTAGCCTACCGCCATCTTTTTAGGGATCCGTACCCAAAACTTGACCCTATTACTAAGACATCGATGTGTGTCCGTCTGTCTGTCTGTCCGTATGTCTGTTTCAAAAACGACAATAGCTAGATAGTTGAAATTTTCACAGAATATGTATTTCAGTTGCCACTATAATAAAAAATACTAAGAACAAAATATATATTTTATTTTTTATTTTATTTTATTTAATAATTATATCTATGGACGCTTCACAACACGTCAGTCTGGCCCTGTGATAAGAACCTGAAGGACTTGTGTTACGGGTACTAGACAACGGAAATATATTTAATACTTTTATACTATATATGTGTGTCATATAAAAAAATCTTAAATATGTATTTAAGATTTTTTTTATATAACACACATATTTAATACACATCCACCACCCAGGATCATTGAAAAACTTTCGTTCCGTCGGCGGGATTCGCACCCACGACTCCCGGCGTGAGCTACCAAGGTGCTCAACCACTGCGCCACAGAGGTCGTCAAATCAATTTTTTTTGCGTCGACGTTCCTTTCATAATAATATCGATATATACGACGCGCTTATCATCAGCGACGTAGCGGAGTGGCTAGGGTGCCTACTTAAGTACGAAGAGGCACGTATTCTAAACCAATCATTCTCACATTTTTATTTTATGTTTTAGTTATAAATTTTACACTTTATCATCAATTTTTGATTGAAAAAAATATTTTATAAAATTTGTAAACAAATTTAAAAGTTACAAACATAATTAAAAATCTCAAAAATGCGTTTTCCCAATTTTTTGCTCTGTACTGGTACGGAGCCCTTAGTGCGCGAGTCCAAGTCGCACTTGGCCGGTTTTTACGCCCATATTTACTCTAATCTATAGTTTTATACCATATACTATATACTACACTATAATATAAAGCTGAAGAGTTTGTACGCGCTAATAAAACTTCGTTCTATGATCGAGGCAAAATAATTCCGTATGATAATTTCAACATGTTTCAAAGTCTGCACTGCTTATAACAATAAAGAAGCAAATCTATCGACTTGTTGATCAACAGGTTAAGCGACTGGTTGGTCAACTGGTTGGTCAATTGGCTGGTTAACTGGTTGGTCAACTATTTGTTCGACTAGTTGGTCCACTTGGTCGACTGGTTGGTCGACCGATTGGTTGACTGGTTGGTCGACTGGTTGGTCGACCGGTTGGTCGACTGGTTGGTCGACTGGTTGGTTGACTGGTTGGTCGACCGGTTGGTTGACTAGCTGGTCAACTGGTTGGTCGACTGGTTGGTTGATTGATTGGTCAACTATTTGTTCAACTAGTTGATTGACTGGTTGGTCGACTGGTTGGTCGACTGGTTGGTCAACTAGTTGGTCGACTGGTTGGTCGACTGGTTGGTCGACTAGTTGGTCGACTGGTTAGTCAACTAGTTGGTCGACTGGTTGGTCGACTGGTTGGTCAACTAGTTGGTAGACTGGTTGGTCGACTGGTTGGTCGACTAGTTGGTCGACTGGTTGGTCAACTAGTTGGTCGACTGGTTGGTCGACTGGTTTGTCGACTGGTTGGTCGACCGGTTGGTCAAATAGTTGGTCGACTGGTTGGTCGACTGGTTCGTCGACTGGTTGGTCGACCGGTTGGTCGAATAGTTGGTCAACTGGTTGGTCGACTGGCTCGTCGATTGGTTGGTCAATTAGTTAGTCGACCGGTTGGTCGACTAGTTGGTCAACTGGTTGGTCAACTAGTTGGTTGACTGGTTGGTCGATTGGTTGGTTGACTGGTTGATCGACTGGTTGGTCGAATGGTTGGTCGACCGGTTGGTCAATTAGTTGGTCGACTGGTTGGTCGACTGGTTGTTCAACTAGTTGGTCGACTGGTTAGTCAACTAGTTGGTCGACTGGTTGGTCGACTAGTTGATCGACTGGTTGGTTACACTTGGTCGGTTAAATCATTAAGGTTTCGTACCCAAAGGGTGAAAACGGGACCCTATTACTAAGACCTCGATGTCTGTCAGTTTGTCTGTCCGTCTGTTCGTCTGTCCGAGAATAGTTCTAAGTACTTTAAATTTTCACAGATTATGTATTTATGTTGCCGCTATAGAAATAGCTACAAATACTAAAAACAAAATAAAATAAGTGGGTAAAAGTAATACAACGTAGGTGATTTTTGCCATTTTTTTGCTTGATATCAATAATTGTAATATGTAGGCACTTGAAAAGTTCAGAAAATACTTAATAGTTGTCTTTACTAATCTATGCCATAGAGAAATTATACTATAAAATAATTGGTCTATGTCTATGTCTATACATACAATAAAGCAGTAAAATTGGAGTGTCTGTATTTAATTATTTTAATTTTTTTACAAAATAATCAATGTAACAGTAATAGAACACATATCGATAAAAAAAGGTTGTCTGTTTGTCTGTTTATCTCTTTGTCTGTTTGCCTGTTTGTCTGTTCTCAGGAACTGCTATAAGGACCGGGCAACATATAGGATACTTTTTATCTCGGGACAATGCACGGTTACCGCGTGATATACAAATTTTTGCGCAACGAAGTTGCGGGCTACCAACCAACTAGTTAAAAATAAAATTTTACTAATCCTAATAATTGTGGGCTCTCATACAGTTTTTGCTCTAATATGGTACGGAACCTTGGTGCGTGAATCCAACTCGTACTTGGCCGATTTTTTCTTACTTTGTAATATGGAGTTCTTGGGTCGTCTCCACCTTACATCACATGTAAGTTTTAGCCACCATACAGATTGCACTCAGTCTAAAACTTAAAGATACGGAATTAAGGATCTATTGATCTATCGCATTAGAGCACCATCTTCAACGCAATGGTATTCATTAATAAAACGATGTAATCGGCGTTACAAGGTCAATCGATTCCCGATTGTCTAAAACTGTACAAATAGCTATTTTTCCATGCGTTGTATAGCATCATACGGTCTTACCATATCGGTATCGGTATACGGTCTTTGACATCAGCCTAGCTTTGAAGCCATGATCTTGAGTTGTTATACGTCTATGTAAATTTATTATGGTAAAAGTAAATTGATATTTAATTAAACAACGCAGTGGGTGCTTCAATATAATTTGACTCTTTTTGCAGAGGTCTAGAAATAGATATTTTTTCATAACTTTCCATAATAATGACACTATAAATAAATCGGTTTCAGTCGTTTTAAAGGAAAACGTGTGCAATATTGTAATAGAAAATAAATAACACGTCTCATATGAGTTCTTTACACTCATTTATGAACTCGAGTTCTGTTTAAAATGTAATAAAAAATTTGTGAAAAACTCTGGGTTTGGTCATTGGTGGGTCTCAGACGCTTCGAGTTTATTTTACACGAGCTCAAGCACTGCGTTTAAATAGTTAGTTCTGTAAGCTTTTAAGGGATACTAGAAATATATTTCGTAAATGCTGATTACAACGGGAGATTGTTACATAAATTAATTCAATTCTAAGCAATGATATTCTCTAGTTCATTAAAATCGAAAGTAATCCCGGGGCGAACTGCGAAGTGTTTATTATTCCCGAAAAACAGTCGTGTTGATTTACGATTTCATTACATTGTTTATTGTACATAAGCTTTATGTGGTACATAGGCTGTATACAAGGTCAGGTCGGGCGCAGAGCGCGTGCGCGGGGAAAGGTCAAGGTCGGATACCCTGGAAGATTTTCATTGAGTTCGACGACCCGCTCGTATTACAGGGTAAGTTGGTTCGGTACAAATTGGGATATATGACCTTCACCGCGGTGACCGAGCCGCGTTACACGTGGAAACTGCGTGGGCGGCAACGGTATTGAACTCTCTCCCATCTCCCGGCTCGCTCCCGTCCTACAGTTCGCAGATATTTTACCTCCGACAGGCATCTATGACCAGGCGATAAGGATTACACTCGTACACTCCGTAAAATAACAACTATAGGATGGAAACGTTGTATCGCCATGGGATCATTACTGTCACTAACACTGGAGCGGTTCGCTACATTATTTTTCAGGCTTATTAGTTCAAGCTGTTATGGTGTTTGTTACCGTTGGCCGAGATAAAAGCCAAGTATGGATTTGTAAACAAAGAGGTGCTTACTGCAACGTCTAAGTTTAAGGTTAAGCAGAAGGCAAATAACTACATCTAACTAGTAACTAATGTTTACTAATGTTAGATAATCGATATTATTAATTTTCCAAGAAAAACACGGGAAATTAATTGAGCAATAACAGAGGATTATTCCTGTACTAGACCTACCTCTTAGCAATTTTTAGGAAAATTGAGTTCAAAACAAATATTGGAGGTGCGTGAGAAACGAGGAGGGTGGGTGAGGCGCGGCGGGGTCGGGGGGAGGGCGGTCACGGCCGAGGCCACGGCCCTGACATTCACAGCTCAGAGCAAAGCCTGGGCCTTATGTAACAATTACAGGTTATGTAACAATTAATTCGTTTAACTTATTTACATAAAACCGTGCCCCGAATTGATGAAAAATGTTTGAAACCTCTGTCATTATAAAAACAAATGAGATTTAGGTGTATATTTCCGGAAATAATAAATAAAAGCTTGTATTTAAGAATGACACCTGCGTTCATTTAAAATTTAAGAAACAAGATTGGTACGGTTATGTCGAATATTTAAATTACGATAGAGCTACACTTGTACATTTGGACAAACAATTATACATACTCTCAGCTTTACACCAAAAAATTGATTTGGAATAGGTTCATGGGGTTCAACAATACCACCGTCCCCTAGCTCCTGAAATTATAAAATTAGAAATGTTAATAAGGCTAGAAATGAAATCTGAATGAACAATATGTTAGCTTCTCCGTCGGAAGGTCTTTTCAAGAAACAAGTGAAGCAGGGCTAGGGTTTTTACAAACTTAAAATATAAAGAAACTACAAGTCTATATTTAGAAGCCTATATTTTATGAAAACTCCTAGCTAGTTCGCCTATGAACACGTGAATCACGAGTCCCTAATATAGCAAAATAATACCCGTCATAATCGTTCGTTCGTCGTTCATTATTTATTCCTGTTTCATCTTTATCAATATAGAAAACATCGGTAGCATCATTTTACCCCGGTGTACGTGACTACGTGTGATGTGTCGTGTCCACACTCCTCGGTTCAATGTCAGTGTTTGATTAACCCCACTCCCTTGGGGAGGGCCCCCGCTCTGGCCGTGGGCGACCGTATTGTTCAAAGAAAAAGCTCTCAATGCCAAATTCTAACAAAATCGACTGAATCCATGGGAACTGTACAATTTTCCGGTATGGAAAGTGCTCTTTGCCCTTTTTGGGACTATAAATATCTTAATACCGAAAAGCCTTTGATCAAATATTAATGAGATGCACCCTTCAAAATTAAATAAAATAATGACACCAAGACTATCTGACACAAAACAACCTAAATCAAAATCAAGTGTGTTAAAAAATAAAACGAGTTAAAAGGAGACACTAGGGCAGTTTTTCCATACAAACGTTGTGTCCTGTTTGCTCCCTGGATAATACCGGTGAAGTTATATTTTTTAATTTATATTAGTGGCCACTATTAGCATGTCCCTTTAGCATGTTTCTGTTTTGTCATAATTGAGTTATTAGAAGAGACATAAACGTCCACAAACCTAAAAAAAATGGTTAGATTTTTTGCTGTGTTCAAACATCCAAAAAACAAATTTGGCTACATTATATAAAAAAGAGAAAATATAGGGACACAGCTCAAGCCTTTTTCTTTAATTTTTTGTCAAAAAAAAACTTAAATCGGTAAAGTTTTGGAAAAGGAAACAACGATGCGTTGTCCTCTGAGGACAACGCATCGTTGTTTTCCTGTTCTCTTAAAAGGTGTTTTCAATCCAAGAGGAATGGCTTGTGGTTAGAGACAGCAATAGATATCACCTATTTTTCACTTTTCTAGCCGCTGGTCCTACCCTTTTAAAGCTCACAATCGTTCTAAAGTTAAAATCGCGGTCTCGGAGCGACCGGCAACGGAATACCGTGTAATCGCGGTTTTACCACTTTTTAAACGGCAACTGTGAATCTTTAGAATATTTGATCGAAGCAAAAAGCAAAGCTGCAGCGGTTTAGGTGTGAAGAGGTAATAGACAGACCGATAGATACACTTTCGCGCTTATTATATTAGTATGGACGACCTCTGTGGCTCAGTTGGTAAGCGCGTTGGTAGCTTACGCCGGGGGTCGCGGGTTCGAATCCCG
>JAOTAV010089793.1:0-11597 GCA_026546445.1 Cyclargus thomasi | reverse complement strand
ACGAATTTACAATAAATACACGACCGGTTTCGACAAGTGAAACCTGATGACGACTTTGTCGAAACCGGTCGTGTATTTATTAAAAAATCGTAAAATCTAAGAAAATATAGTGGGAAAAAGTGCAAGAAAAGTTTGTTTCATTGAATACGAACATGAATTTCCACCGCGAACAAACAGTACAATCAATCACATATCTTAACATTGAATAGAGAAAATTTGAAAACCCAAACTCTCACATGATAAAGTATTTAAGTAACGAGATTTGTTAAATTTATACGAGTATTTCCCAATGTCCGCTTAACTCGCTCGCTAGTACGAAACACTATTTGTTTCTGTTAGGCACATCTCCGGTCGAACTTCGTCTTATTCGTGCCGAAGCATAGCTTTCCGACGGCAAGTGTTAGTGACCATCTTGTTTCGTTTACATCGCGGTTTTTATGAGTATTCCCTTGTGTTTATGGTCACGAGAAGGCCATAGACAATCACTGGCAGGACTCAGGTGGCCTTCGAAGATTTACGTACCGAGGAGAGATCGGTAGCCATAATATATATTATTTTATGCCGTCGGCATTGATGTACCATCAAGAGGGATGTCTCAATCCTATAAAGAATACACCGATTTTTGCGTCTCACGGCTGAAAGTTATCTTTAAGAGTAAAAAATGTTAAGGAAACCATTCGAAAGTTGTGAATATATCTTTGAAATCGGAATATACACAAGATTAGTTGCTGCTTTGGCCTCAAATATTAATGTCTTTAAATAACAATAAAATTTCTTCAAAATTTCTTTGAAACTCTTGTGTGTTTGTCGATGAATTCCTCCCAAACGGAATAGGACAATTTTGCTGATTTTTTTACTTGTTGTTGAGTAGGATTAATTTATTGGGTAGAAAGGAATTTTAAAAATTCTACCACTAAGGGGCTGAAATAGGTGTTGAACGTTTGTATGAAAGGTCGTCATTTGTTCAGTTAAAAACATTAAATTTTATTCCTGAGCTACTTATTCAAAATAAATGGATACGTGTATAAGCATTTTAAGCTTCTATAAATTTTTCTACGCAAGTTCGTCATTTTTTTAAGTTAGAGACCTAAAATTACGTTTCTGAGCTGCTGATTCAAAATGAATGAATACATGTTTAAGCGTTTTATGAAATTTTACTTCCAGAAGGTGAAATAGGGGTTGAAAGTTTGTATGAAAATACTTCTTGATGAAATTTTTCTACGCAAGTTCGTCATTTTTTAAGTCATAGGCTTAAAATTTTGTTTCTGAGCTGCTGATTCAATATAAATAAATACGCGTTTAAACGTTTTATGAAATTTCACTTTCAGAGGGTGAAATAGGGGTTAAAAGTTTGTATGAAATTCCTTCAAAATGCGAGCGAAGCCGCGGGAGAAAGCTAGTATATTATAATGATGGCACGTCGAAGCCACTAATACTCGCCATTACAGTGACAGGGGTGTATAACGATTTATGGAATATAAACCCGCGTTGTTGCCGTTGGAACTTTAGAAAAATTAACTTCGAAACAGACATTTTTTAGCGAAGCTTCTCCGCATATGACGTTGTTTAATATAACACGTTCTGTGTGTTAGACGTGCTAATTAGATACGTCGTCTAATTAGTAATTATGTCGACGCTGAACTGTGCTTGTGTTTGCGCAATGATTTCAGGAGTAAAGGTAGGTTATGACAAACACTTTGACAGGAAACAATAGAGCTAGACTTATATGATGTCGGGCTTGTAGCTCTAAAGTAGTGCTACAAGCCCTAAATCTCAAAGATTCGAAAAGATTCAACATATATATTTTTGGTTTTAACTTAAGAATTTATAATGCTTGAATCACTATTATTTGAAGTTAAAAAAAAATACTCATAATAATATCATCTTCTTGAAGACAGCGTTGAGCGAGGAGAAATAACAGGCAGAAAGAAAGACATACTTTCTAATAAAAAAAAACACTTAAGGTTCCTGCGAAATAAAAGATTTCGCCAAAGTCATTTATTCCTAGCATAATAATGCTTGCTCGTCATTTCATCAAAACTATTACAGAGAACTAAGTATATTGTGTATGTGTGTATTGTTGTGAGTAAACACAACTGTCAACACAACGAAATGTGTGTCACTATCTAGGCTGTAGCACTAGGCAGTAAATTGTTTGCGATGTGGGCCGCCATATTAATACTCGAGTTACAAAGATGCATTGTCACTTGTGTTGCTGGTACAATGTACACAATCCGAGAACATGTTAGGGCTGGTTTACATTCGGCGACATGTCGAAGGTGTCAAATATGTACCGCTGCTGTGAGACACGTTTTTTTGAGTTCAGCGAAAAACGTGTTAATGCCACACTTCGGCACGAATGCCCTGACCGGAGAAACAACACAGCAGAAGGACTCATGAGAAATTCGTGTTATAGGAAACGCTAGGTTTCTCCAAGTAATTTTACGGGTGAATCAACTCTATACTTTCTATTCTCTGTATCTTTTACATTTACTTTATCCACCTAAAACTCGAGCCAGAGGAGAGAGATTCTAAAAAGGCGCTTCTTTTTACCAAGAAAACGTGTTGGCGCTCATGTCAGCCCATGATCAGTCTGACTTCCAATCCAATCAGTCTTTACGTTAATATAGGCTTTTAGTCTGACAGAATATTATCCAAGTTTCTGACCAAAAATATTCGGACGCCTGTCACATACCGTTTAGAAACCTATCAGACTTTTTTTTTAATGATATTTAGGGGGCAAGCGAGCAACTGCCGTCACCCATGGACACTTGCGACATCCGAAGAGTAGCAAATGCGTTGCCGGCCTTTATGAGGGAAAAGGGACAGGGGAATTAGGGAAGTTGGACCACCGGTAAACTCACTAACTGAACGGAACACAGCACAACGCCGTTACACGCCCGTTTTTTGTGAGTCATAAAAGATATGCGGGGTCCACATATGTACAAAGTGCGTACCACCGGGGCGTCCGATTTTTCCTGATCTGGAATTCCGATAAAGTGCGGCCGGGTTAGATTATAGTTAAGTCTCATCGTGTAGCCGCGCCATAACAGAGTTACACAGTAGCATTTGTATGACAATGCTGTTTCAACGTTTTGTGATCGCGAAATAAAACTTTATCGTCAAGTGAAATACGTTGAGAGCTGGCGACATATGGACGATTGTCACTGATATATATCCCACGGGAATCGTATATTTTGGAGGATTTTAGTAGCTTTTGTTTTAAGCTAAAATAACTGCGTATAACTTCTTTGTTTATCTTAAAAAGTTGCGTAAAAAAACTATTGTTTTTTTATTTTCTCATAAAACATGTTTTTATGATCATTCATAACAGAATCTTAAACATCACCACAATATTTATTATAATATGTGGTCCACTAGAAATCTTCTCTTACAATTCTTACGTACCAAAATAACACGCTTATTTGCAACATAATAGAAAAACAACACAGTAAAAGTGGAATTGATAAACAGAAAAACAATATCTATTCGATTAACATAAAGAACACTTTCATAACTTAGTATAGGACGTAGGGAACCATTTTATGAGAACTGTGTAGCCCAGACGGACTATTAAAGGCTGTTCTCCGAATACCGTAAAACAGACATATATACACATAGCAGAACCACCTTAGGGCATAGGAGGTAGAGTCTAGAATCGCGTGCCAATTTTCCGACTTTTCTTCTCCATTTTGCCCGCCGTAAACCGTTAACGGTGTTTTCCTTTTTGCGGCGGCAACAAGTTATATTAAAAATTTAATTACTCCTCCTATTAAAAGTGAATTATCCGCTGGCGTGCTTAATCACTCGCTCGGCCATCTTTGTTTGAAAAATTAAGGGTATCCTTTCGAATTGGGTGTCTAAAGCGTTGTTTTACTTACGCTACATCAGATCGACATATCGACATATTCCACAGCAGGGCTAGCATATCGTCAGTAGACATACAAAAGAATAGTAATTTTGACAGTTTCTCGGGTTAAGTTAACAACTTTCTACCGTCCCCACCATGGCGATAGGTAAAAGTTTCTTACTTATATCGATTTCTACCGTTATCGAGTCTCTAGTAAACCATGGTGACTATTAGAATCTGCGGTACTATTACCGTTGCATAATGGAAGTTTATGTCTTTTGTAGATATTGAAACTAGAGTCGAGGAATAATGCTACGCTTGCTATAAGAAACGAGCTGTTTCCCGCGACTACGTCCGCTTAAAACTTCATAAAATATCCCGATTTTACAACATTTTTTGATTACGGTTCAGCTCCTATTGGTCTATAGCATATATCCTTCCTCGAGAAATGGACCAACATAAAAAGAATTTTCCTATTCTGAGCAGTAGTTTCTAAGATAAGTACGTTAAAAAAAACGATGTAGTCCAATCAGCTTTTTGATAAAATTGAAAACAAGAAAGTTACAAGACTTTAAAATAGTCAGTTAGAAAGAGAGATCTGATTTTTATTGTGACGTCAAAGCCTCCATACAAAAATCATACTAAATTACGTTTTGAAAGAAAGCGATGGGTAGAAAACTGAAATCGCTAACATCTTACTTGTCTCTCAACAGAATTCAGCAATTTTTAGTCAATCTGTATATCATTTAGCCCACAATCATAATAATTTGCATTCAATATTTTTTGTTTTTCACGCATCTTCCCTATTAGCGTCAGTAGACATAGGTAAGTATAGACAAACTGATATATTCTTGGTATAAACTGTCAGATTTCCTTGTGTGTGTGTCTTTCACTTTGTCTATCCTGCTGTAGCTAACTTTTCTAATGTATGTAATCCTAGAGATCATTATTTGAGCACTGCGATAATATATAACAAGGCGTCACAGTGACGTCACAGTGACGCTATAAGCCTCTTACGCATACGCTGTGCCGTGCCGCGTCAGTGTGCGTAGAATACGGTCTTCTTCGAGTTCCGCAGGTCGAAATAGTGCGGGAATACAGCTACACTTCATTAGGGGTTCCGTTTTCACCTTTTGGGTACAGAACCCATATGAAATGTAACAGTTGCAGTAATATCTCGTCGTGTCCTACAAATAAGGGCGCGATTGCAAAAAGCGAACTTTACAGGTGAAGGTTTTCTTTCTTTCCGTGGCCGTATTCGAAAAACCGTATTTTTTCAAGGGTTTTTTTTTCGCGGAAAACGTCGGGTTCTCGCGAACGCCCCGCTTATGACATGCATGTCCTTTCACGCACTAAAAAAACCGTCACTGTAGCCTTTGTTTTTTTTTTCGCCGAGGAATTCAAGAGCTAGCAAATGTATTATTTATAAAACTTCATTAACTGGTTATTAAAACTTAATATTTAGTATTTTTAACAATAAAGGTTAAAAGATATTATAGAGCTGCCAATTCCAAATTTGCAGTAAAAATAATTAACCACAATGACCAGGATGCCCTTATTCGTAGGACACGATCGACGATCTACTCCTGGCCGGTTTGACCAGTATTTATACTATATTTAGTATTACATTTAACAGTTATAGTAATTTTACTAATCATCATTTTCATTCATACAAAAGAGCTTTAGAATTCCATCCAATTCATATAGAGTCGAAAAGTTTTAAAGCCTTCAGTCGAGTGTGAGTTCTTCGGGCAACAGCCCGACCTCAAAACAGTAAAGCCTTCATTTTGTAAATTATATAATATGTTTTAACATGTGTTACTTAGTGACGTAGGGTTGCCAATTAACAACAAATGTACTGACGATTGGCTTATAATAAAGACCCGTGCTTTTCGATCAAATATTAATAAGATGCACATATCCCTTCAAAATGCAATAAAATAATGGCACCAAGACTATCTGAAACAAAACAACTTAAATCAAAATCATGTGTATTGAAAAATAAAACTTAACTTAATGAGTTAAAGGTCATAATCGTACAAAAAATAAAATCGCGGTCTCGGTGCGGCTAGGAGCAGAATCGCGCTTAAGGGGGCCAATAAAGCAAAAAATAAAACTTACTTCACACTTACGATCGTAATTCATATGCCAGATGAAACAAAACGACGAGGAATATATACAAAATTAAATGATAAACCGCTTCTACAGAAACTCGGTAACATAATTTTGTAACGTGTATTAAAATACTGAGTCCGTCGAATGCACCGTTTTGCAAAACGAAGAATTTTGCTTGAAAATTAGAGGCATATTTGTGATTTTTTTTTATCGAGAAAATTTTAAGCTATCTCGTTTTCGCTACAACAGACGCTCACAAATATAATGTAGTGTCTACGTTTTAAAAACGAAATGATATCAAGTATAAAACGGAATTATGCAATGGTCAATTTTGCTAGTATCGCTCTCTTAGCGCGATTTAGGCAGTGCCACTTTTTAGCCGGTAATTGTGAATCTTTATAACATTTGATCGAAGCCCGTGCTAGTGATCCATACTAATATTTTTATTAATGCAAAAGTATATTGAAAAGAGTGTAGCAAAATCCTTTCGTAGCGGATATGAACGTCATATATACCTGTAAGCCAAATTTCAGGCCAACCCGTTTAGTGTTTTGGGTTGTGCGTTGATAGATCACTACACAGAAACTGTTCATTTTTCCAAGGTACAAAGGTACCCTATATCCTTCCCTGGGACTCATAGTATCTCCAAAATAAATTTCAGCAAAACCGGTTTAGCAGTTTGGGCGTGAAGAGGTAACAGACAGACAAAAACCCTATCGGATTCAAGTATGAAAGCATGAATGTTTTCAAATTCTGCAACTGACATCATACTCCTTTTTAGGGTTCCGTACCCAAAAATTAAAAACGAGACCCTGTTACTATGACAACGATTTCTGTCCAACTGTCTGTCTCCAGGCTGTATCTAATAGCTAGAGAGTTGAGATTTTCACAGAATATGTATTTCAGTAGCCGCTTTAAGAACGAATACTAAAAACAAAATATATTTGATGTTTAATACAACAAATATGTTTTCTTCGTTTAAGTTCCTTTCATATGATGTCCTTAAATTCAACGCGCTTATCATCAGCGGCGTGGCGGATTGGCTAGGATGCCTGCTTAAGTACGAAGAGGCGAGAGTCATCGGTTTTAATTTTTTTTTATAAATCTTAAACATTTTCAATAATTCTGAGGTATGCGTTTTCCCAATTTTCGCTCAGCACTGGCGTACACCCCTTTATGCGTGAGTCCAACTAGTCGGGTAGTGTAGTTTTTGGGGTCTGAAAGTGTAGGAGTCAACAGGATTACCAATGGCAATTAAGTATCGTATAGTGATTTATTGTCACACAATATTGTGTTAGTACTTAGTAGAAGAAAATTACAACATACTCTAATGACCTCAGTAGCGCAGTGGTTGAGCGCGATGGTAGATCAAGCCGGGGATCGTGGGTTTTAAATCCCGCCGACGAAACAAAAAGTTTTCCAATGTTCCTAGGTTATTGAAGTATATTGAATATGTGTATCACATAATAAAAACCTTAAATATGTGTGTGTAGTACAAAAAGTATTAAATATATTTCCGTTGTCTGGTACACGTAACACAAGTCCCTCGGGTACTGTTCACGGGGTCAGACTGACGCAGTGTGAAGCCTTCTAGACTTGAGAATTTGAAAAGGTTTAGAAATATTCGATAGGTTTGAGGTAATGCCTCGCTCTAAGCATACCTCGAGTACTCGACCTCGACAACTAAACCCCCATTTTTGCCATCCAACTTTACAGTTTCCAGTATAGTACAGTGAAAGCAGTATAACTCAAACGCACCAGCAACTTGTTGTTCATCAGATGATTCGTTTGCTTGTTTTCCTACTTTATTTAAAACACTGTCAAGCGACTTTCGAATCTTTACACGGTATACATAGAATTTTGGTTCGGCATTCTGTCTGTCCCACAAAGCGTTAACAAATTTGACAAAGCGTTGATCCCATCAAACTGACAATGGATAATGTAATTAATGTGGAAACAACAGACCCCCCCTTTATACACAATACACAGGACGAAGCAGTAACCCGTCTTATTGTTCCTCTTTATAATCGGTGATTAGAGCTAAACACGGGGTTCCTTATAAAAATTTAAAAAATGAAATTTGTTTATTTCATATGACACAGATCCATAAAATTGTTAGTAAAACACTTATCACTATGTAGTATACTATTCCAAACAGAGATTTTGTTTTTTTAATCATAATGCCGACCAAAGGAAAATCTCCACTGTCGACAATCTCTCTCAGGACGGTGACAATAAATAGAAATCAGAAAGGAATAGCGACAAAAGTCATTAGTGCGCACAAGTACGCTGAAACACTCTGTTGTCAAGTTACGGTGACAGAAGATATTAGTGCGCACCGGCTCTTACTTAAAACGATCACCGGCGAACACGATCGTGTAGAGGACTAACACGGCTCTGCCCGCCGATCGTCGATGATCGCCATTAACAACTTGTTAACAAAGACAACAAACGATTGTGTGGATGCTTGCATGATGATCGTGCCGATTATAAACGATCACATGATCAACAATCATCGCCGATTATGTTTTTATTTCAGGTTTGACATAAACAACGATAGCCTTGCCATACCCCTTCCTGCGTATTTCTCAACTTGTTTGAAGTCGGTATACTGATTCGGGTTGTCTATTGTGGTTTATGTGATACGTCGAGTTTATCACGGTGATCTGTGTTTTTGTGTTGTATATCTGAAAGGCTTTTTCAATAATGACAACCTTTTTTATCAGCAACGTTGCGGCAAAGAGCAATCGAATAAATGAGATGATTTTTTCAGTAAGGGCCAAACGAGCAAAGGACCCGTGGAAAGCTATCACATTTGCAGAGACAATCGCAACATCATAAGAGTTGCAGAAGTGTTGTCGGCTTTTAAAGACAACATCACTGGAATGAACTTTGACCAGCAGTATTTCCAGGTGAATACGACCTGCCGACCTTTTATTTAAGCTATTTATTTCACTAAACAATAATCTGTTTTGTGTATTTATTAATTTTCAATGTGTTATTTGCACGGTCGCTATGTGGTGCCGTTCTGGGTAAAAGCCTCCTCCATGTCTTTCCACGTACATCCTTCTTTTGGCCTTCCTATATTAAGGCAAGAGGCAAGGCAGGGCCAACCTTCAAAAGGAAACATATTCTTTCTTAAAATGCCCGCAGAGCACTTGCAACTGTTCTCATTTCCATGAGATGGCCCGTCTGATAAATAGTTTTTCCCGTATTTTTTATGAAAAGCAGAATTTCGAGATTTTGCAGCGTAATCATCTATACTTATAACATAGAGCTGAAGAGTTTGTTTGAGCGTCCTATTATCAGTAACTACTGGCCGAAGTTGAAAAATTATTTTTGTGTTGGTTAGTCCATTTTGAGGAAGGCTATAGGCTCACATCACGCAACGACCAATAGGAGCCGAGCAGTATGTAAAGTATCAGAAAATGTTGTAAGAACGGAAAAATTCGTAAAGTTCCACGCGGACGTAGTCGCGGTTAAGAGCTAGTACATAATATACCCTATATGGTCCCCATAATATGACATGGTTTAAATGACAAATGACAGTTTTGCATTCCAATCAAATGCTTCTTTTGCATAAATTATGCTGACGCGGCTGTAGCCACGAGCGAATGCGAGTTAAATCATATAACTCCTACACAATCATGTTTGCCTGGTACCACAGACATGGTTAAGTCGGCCTTAATGCGGGCGGGGCCATGCGGGGCACGTCCCGGGGCTTAGTGCCCCGTTATTGCGCCGCGGTGGCCCCATTACGGTGTGTATACGCCACTGATACTGTCATTCCGCCGGCTATATTATGTACACTTTTCTATAACTCCCACACCGGCTTCGGTGACGCTGGTCAGTTTCATTGAAACCCGGCCCGATGCTGGAGAAACTTCATAGTGTCGAAGTATGTGCGCAGTCCACAAGAGCACTCTCTCTTCTCTCTCAGGCGCAGGGCCGACTTTTTGCAGAGCGTGCTAAACAATTCCACATTCATACATACACTCGAAAAACAACATTTCTTCTGGCGCAGTCGGATAAAAAACGGAAGTACTTCTTCTTAACAACGGTATAAAGAGAATGAAAGTTATTACATCCTCTCCTACGTCGCGCCGGCTGCCAACTCTCCCTCGGTCCTGAGAATAGGCTAGTCGAATATTTTTTTATTAATTAAATTAATAAAAGACGTCCCAAAAATAAAAATTTTTGTGAAAGAATGATGGTAATTTTAAAATTGCCTAAAATTTACCATCCGAAAACGCTACCTACAACGATGCCTAGTTATGACGTCACATCTAGGTATTTTGTACGCACCGCGGGAAGACTCTGTTCGATAACTATGTAAAATGTTACTTTCATGATAGTGGTTTCATAACAGAAGTTGTTGTTAATTAAGTAGTTTTTCTAATGGTACATTATATATATATAAAAAATGTAGTACTAAAAAAGTTACTTGCCTGCCCAACTTTGAAGGCTTCTTCCACAAAATATATAAAACTATTGAGCTGAAATTTGGGAGATACTTATTTTTTACCATTATATCTTAATTTTATTTGAAAAAATAGCGAATTTTTGACCTCTCCGATATCGCTTTTTTTTTAATTTGCATCCTGGAAGCATTAAATAGTAATGAGGTATCTGTCGTTTTCGAAATTTTCAGTTAGGGATCTCCTACTTTTAGTTTTATTAGCAAGCCAAGTTTTATAACATCAATTTTCAATTAAAAATTTAAACTCAGTCGACCGTGTTAATTCGAATTCACCCTAAAAACTAACACGCTAACCCAATGCGCTAAATTTTCAAGTGTTTCAGCGCGTATAACGCAAATCCTCAAGCAAAAATCAACCTTATACCGTCGTGATAGAACACAAAATGGGTCTCTCCACATTTGTCACAGTACCTTCATCCTTGAGTCAACACACTTTTAATTCACAAAACAAGTGGCGGAGCTAAGCAAACAGAATTTTAAATTAGGGGGCGCGGGGCAGGGGCATACGAGGCCCTCGGCACGCGGGCCTAGGGGATATTTGCGTTAACACGGAGTTTTTATGTTTGTCACGATTAATAGGATTCTATGTTACAATGTTTTTTACAAGGGACATCGAAGGAAGATAGTCCTTAGATAAGGTTTATGTGTGCGGGAGCAGTACAACTTAATTGGTGTGTATATTCTTTTTACCCGACTGCGCCAGAAGGAGAGTTGTGTTTTTCGAGAGTATGTACGTATATATTTTAAATTGATGGATTTTAAGGGGAATACAGGGGTCAACCATACATTCGGAGTTTCAAAAATCACCCCCCGCTAACGGAACTAAATTGATACAAAATTAATAAAACGTTAAATAAAAAATCCTCCTTAGGGTTATATTTATATTGTGTTGTTTTAAAATAAATAGTTCATCTTAACCGTACTGTTTCGTAGCTATTTCAGTTTTTTACAAAAAATCGGTGTTTGCGGGCATGTTTCTTATGGTTAACTATAAGTTTAAGGAAAAAGCCCTCGCTAGTAATCATAGAATGAAGATCATTCTATAACATATACGTTTTAACATACTTATAAGTAAACTAGTTGACCCCGCAGATGTTGTCCTGCCGAGATATTTTGTGAATCTAAACCATTCTCAGATCCCCTTGAACACAC